>WEDG01004531.1:0-45000 GCA_017591395.1 Schistocephalus solidus
CCTTGCCTGTAAACTGGCAATAACTAAATTAAAAAAATAAGTTTATTGATTTGGCACTCCTACGGAGCCGTCAAATAGCATGGTCCAAAAGCAAGCGTTCCCTTCTTACCTCCTATGGATGACCACGCAGATTAGTTGTGCGGGCTAACTTGAGAAATGCTCCATTCTTGGTGAGGAACCTTGGCCACGAATGATTCGGAATGTCCATAATAGACTATAACGTAAGTGCCTGTAAGACAGGAGAAATAAGACAAGCTTTTTTAACGTATCCCGGCATGGCTAATCCTTATGAGCATTCAATAAATAAATAATTGTATTTAATTTAGAATTTAGAATTACATGCACAAATATAGCTTCCTCAAGCATAGCTAAGTAAAATAAATAACATTAAATTAAAAAATTTTAGTCAATGCCAGTTTAGAGGCAATAGCAGAGAAAATATGCAGTGGGGTCAGGCTAGCAGTTAAAAAGTGCCTTTATGTATATCATTTTTAGAGTTTTTCCTAACTTAATGTTATTCAGGAGAAAAAATTGCTGCCAGCGGGATGATAGCTGTTCAGACGGGGAAGGACTAGCACAAGTGCAGTGTATTTCAAAGTGTCTCTGACTTTTAAAGGAACCGGGATTCTACACGAGGCATGAGTGCATCCGTGGATGGTTGCTCGCTATCTGCCAAAGAATTCTCTGGTTGCGGACTGCAAAGATGGCGCCATCGCCCTCAAGGTAAGATTTGTGATCAGGCTCAGATGACGCGCACTCCGTCAAGCTGGAAGAAAATTTCGACCGTGTCGGCACTCGAAATTCCTAGAAGCTGTTCGGAATACAAAAAACTAGTGAAAGATCTCTTTAAAAAATAACTTCACAGGATGTTTTATTCTGGGGTAGTTTATACCATATGGCTCTGTCGTTTACCGAAAATAAACTGACGATACTTAATGTGCGAGCGAATGGAAGAAATAAAAAGACATAGCGATGACTGCTATGCCGAGAGTGGTCAAGCTGCCTCACGGTGGTAAGGGGATTAAATGCACGGCCGTGTAAAAGCTAAGCTACCTTCGGTGCCCTCAGTTGCACCTGTTCAATTAGTTCAGTATCTTTCTTCATCCACATTGTCCGGTCTGGCATTCGTTATCTAAATGGTCTCTCATGAGAATGCCCAACGTTTTCGAAATATTTCAGGGGAATATTTTAAACGCACGTTTGATACAGTGCAACGTACCAATTGTCTTCATGGCCACCTTCTTACAGTATTCTGAGGAAATCAAACTATCAGTTGTCCGCATACACAGATATTTTTGTGTTTTGAAATTTTTTAATACAGTGTTATTTATAAAATACTGGTGCTTCAGAGATACAATAAACAACCACTTGGTACAATCATTCGCATGAATTGCGGAGATTAGCGGGTCCAAAAACCCCTTATTAGATATCACTTCGCAATTTCACCCAACACGAGGCATCATTGTCAAAAATAACACTTTGTACTCTATAGGAAAAAAATGTGAATTCCTAATTCCTAGCTCTTTTTTAAGAGACGTATGTGTGATAAGCTATCACAGGCCTACGTGAAGTCAAACAATAGAGTATTTATAGGGTTACCTTTGCTGTGGCCATTGTAAAGCAATATTCTCGACGAAATCAATGTTGGGATAACACAAAGGGGTTGTGTTCTTCCGGAAACTGCATTAGCTATCTTTTTATAATGCGCGTAATTATTTTGCATGATATGCATTTAAAGTTAATTAGTCGGTCATATTTTGTTTGAATTCCTGATCCTGCTTTATAAATCGAGGTGATGAGCGCACTCATTCATTTTTCGGGGACTTCGCATGTTTCGACATACTTCTGAAGTATGCATAGGAACCACCAATTATTTGTTCTCCAACTTGGACAATTTGATCTCCGTTAGCACTTCACTAGGAGAGTTCCGGACAATACTGCTTTAGCTGCACGTACGTACTTGCTTCCTGCTCATCTGGAATTTTTCTCGGGTTGAAATTCCTCATAAAACGGCATCAAATTGGAATTTGTTAGCCATCTTATTCAAGTTTCCTACGCAGCCTTGGCATCAATAAAAACTGAAAACCATTCAGGGAACCAAACGTGTACAACCTCTTGAATATCTGAAGTTATCCAGGACCTTCGACATCTCCGAACGGCTGAGCCGTTCCTGCATATTTTCATACTATTTACATTTTTTGAAAGCGTTTTTGAACAAGTAGGCACATTTGTTTGCTCATTTTGCTGTAAATACTCGCCATACTTCAAACTAAGTCGAAATTTTTCATTAAATGCCCAAAAGAGAACATACGCATAACATTCATGGACTCAAAGCCATTGTTTCCTAGCAGCATTACCAGTAATGACACTTTATTTAAAGTAAAGCCTGTTTAGCTTGCCTCGGCATCCACGAATGGCCTTCGATAAGTGTATACTTACAACCAAGGACCAGCAAAGCACGCAAAAAGCGTAATGGCAGCCAAACTCGTCGGCTACGAGGACGAATCTTGTGTGGGATGTTCTTATATTTTTCTAAGAGTCCAAAAACTGCAAAAGGAGCTTGCAGACTTAAGGAAGCTCTTGCAAGATAACAATACCTGACGAAATACGGATAGTAATATTACAGTTAAAAAGGCAGTGACTTAAGCAACAAAAGTGCCAAAAACTACGATTTTTAACAACTCACAATGTTCGGTTGTGAATAACCATAACGACTGGATAACAGAAACGCAGTCTCTGAATCCTACGAAAGAATACCACAGCGAATCACAAATCACATCCTCCCATCTTAGGTGCTCTAAAAAGCCCGTAGTTGCATCCGAAGAAGCCAACGTATGGCAATTTGCAATGGGGAAACACCAAAACACCACCAAATTGGATAATGGTAATATCAGGAAAACTTCAATAAGTCCTCTTCCAAAGGCAGTTCCGACTTCCGACTCGACTTCTGCCGGTTATTCAAGCTGTTCTAAAGAACCCTTAGTTGAGAGCGAAAAAACAAATGAGTGGCAAGATAGAATTGGGAAACAACATAACAACAACGCTGTGAGCTTACAAGCCTGGACCCGTTGTGGGTTCGTAGATTACAGTAGGGACTATGTTTACTGTTTAAACTTTTAAACAGTTTTACGTTTAACCCATTTGCATCTTTGAGGCACCTCGACCACTCTCGACACACCAGTCATCGAGATGTATTTTTATTTCTTCCTTTGGCACGCACAGTTAGATACCGACAGTTTTTTTCGGTAAACGCTATAGCAATCTGGAATAAACTACCCAGAAGTATTAAAATTCAGCAAAATTATCCTTTGTTTACGAGAGCTGTCACTAGTTTTCTACATTTAGCACACCTTCCGAGGATTTTGGGTGCTGATGCTCTGGAATCTCTCTTCCGTTCTGATGAGGTCCATGGACTCTGAATTCGGTGCCGGACTTCATGCTGAAGGCAATATTGCTGGCTCTGCAGTCCGCAATTGGGTTATTCCTCAGTCGACAGCGAGCAGCCGTTCGCCGGCAGACCTGCTGCTAGTACAGAAAACCTGATCCACAACAATGAAAGATGAAGTACTACACCGTGCACCTATGTCAATACTTCCCTGTCCAGAACTTTAATTACTCAATAAACTGCAGTTTTTTCTCCTGAAAACACTATAAATAACGATCAGGAGTTTTTTCACTGTCAGCTCGACCCCCTGCTGATTATTCTTTTTGACCTTGCCTGTAATCTGGCAATAAATAAATAATTAATAACACGATTATAAAGTTAAACACAAGCCTAATGTATCCCTTTGGTCATTCAGAGGAAATTAGGGTCGGCAGTGTACTAAAGGACGCCCTAGAACGAGAGAACTATGGAGTTATCCAGGGCTTACCGGAATCAAATAATCACCCCTCAAAGGGAAGGATATCCGCTGATCTTGCTATGTTTCAGCACCTGCTGAACGGTACACTTCATTTGAGAGAGAAGATAACCGTTCGCGCAGCCTTCAGGCTTGAAAAAAGGGATATTGAACAGTCAGAAACAGTGAAACCAAGGCATATCAAAATTTTCTTGGACAACAAGGACGTGGCTAAGCTACTTCTCTCGAGAAAAACCAACCTTCGAAACTCTCATAAGCAGGTTTTTTTCAGCCGGACTACTCTCCAGCAGAACGTCTGAAACGCCGCGAATTAGTGATAGAAATGAAGAGGAGAGTTGAAGCTGGAGAGAACAGTCTGGTTATTTTCAGGGGACGCGTGATACAGAGAAAAGCAACAATGCTCTTGAACCAGCTAATGCTCATGATGGAGACAAATTAGCATTGGCAAACTCTAGACAAACGGAATTAGGCTCTGCCGAGTGTTGCATCCTTAAATTTCTGCATACTAACGTCCAAAGTCTGTTTTCGAAGCTCGACGAACTAAGAATTCAGGTAGCCGTTCTGTCCCCAGATATTATAGCAATCACAGAAACATGGCTGTCACATAACATCAGTGATTGTGAAGTAGCCTTATCCGGATACCAGTTGTTCAAGAGAGACCGCACCCACCGCCAGGGTGGAGCAGTTGCAATGTATGTTAAAAGCAATTTCACAGTGTGTGAAATGACAGAGAAGATTAGCAATGGTATAAAGGCTATTTGGCTGAAAATAAGGACGCGGGGATAGCAGTCCCTTGATGTCATGACTCTCTACCGACCACCGGGGACAGACACTGACGCTGATACTTGTTTGTTGGAGAACATAAGGGAGATTAGTAGTCGACCTTATGTTGTTCTCATGGGTGACTTTAATGCACCCAGCATTCGATGGAGCGATCTGCAGGCCCAGTGCTCAAAATTTATATTCGATCACCGTCTGCTAAAGTCAACACTTGAAGCTCTTCTCACACAACAGGTATTTGTTCCAACAAGAGCGCGGGGAGGACAGCAGGCTAGTTGTTTAGATCTCGTCTTCACTAAAGATCCAGACAGTAAAGACGAGGTTCACTGCCTACCTCCACTTGGTCGAAGTGATCAGGCAGTACTTTCATGGGGGTATGGTTTACATTCTGTGCCATCTTCAATAAATGAAATCAGGCCCAATATATGGTGAGGAGACTTTTACAAGATGAGAGCTGAGGCATCACGAATAGACTGGGATCTTCTCTTCTCCGGGAATGTCACTGAGGACTGAAATATATTTAAGGAGTGGTTGTTGAATCTAGTCAAATGCCACTGTCCACCATCAAAAGTTAGGATATCTAACAGACCACAGTGGCTACCAAGAGATCTAAAAAGAGGGATTAACAGGAAAGGAAGGCTTTGGACGAAATTTTACCGATCCAAGGAAACTTTAGCCTTGCAAGCATACAAAACTCAAAGGAACAAGGTTAAAAGCTTGATCTTCAAAAGACGACGGGATAACGAGGAGGATTTGCTCCAGCGAGCAGTTCAGAATCCCAAATTGCTCTACAGCTATGTAAGAAAAAGCACGCGTAACAGGAGCCCGATTCCTGTTATGAGAAAAGATGATGGTTTCGAGATATCAGAAATTAAAAACAAAGCTGAACACATTTCACAGTTCTTTCAGTTTGTCTTCACCAGAGAAGCTGTTTTTATTCCATCTAGTTACGAGACTATGGGAGCGCCAATTATTCAGGATATGCTCTTTCGAAAAGAGGCGGTCTTTTAAGAACTAAAAAGTCTGAAGGCATGCAAATCCCCTGGCCCCGACGAGATTCCAGCAAAGCTTCTCATCGAACTTGCTCGAGAGCTGGCCAAACCGCTATCCTTTCTGTGCCAGAAATCGTTTGACACGGGAATTGTTCTACCAGTTGGAGAACAGCCCATAATACACCGCTTCACAAAAGCAGAAGTCGTACATTTGCTACAAACTACATGCCTGTCAGCCTGACCTCAATCTGTTGTAAAGTTATGGAGAAGGTTGTGAAAAAGGAATAAATGATTCATTTAGAGACTAGTAACCTCTTATCAACTGCACAATACGGCTTTCGAAGGAGAAGATCGTGTGTTACGAACTTACTTTATACGATGCAGAGCTGGACAAAAGCACTTGATGCAAAAGCCACTGTGCATGTGGACTACATTGATTTCCAGAAAGCATTCGATAGTGTTCCTCACCAGCGTCTCCTTTAACAGTTGAGAATGTTTGGTATTGGAGGCAAACTTCTTACGTGGATCAAGAATTTTCTCATTGGTCGTTCCCAAGTGGGCTGTGTAGGCGGATTGCGATCAAAGTGCACAGTATTCGAGAATGGAGTCCCACAAGGTTCAGTGCCCGGACCGATCCTATTTATCTTGTTCATTAATGATTGTGTACAGGAATTGGACTGTGATTTTGCTATGTTTGCGGACGATTTAAAAATCTGGAAAGTTATCCACAATGCTGCCGATGGAGATGATATCCAAGAAAATCTTCGTCGATTTGACGAGTGGTCCCGCAAATGGCTCTTGTTCTTCAACTCAAATAAATGTACCCTGCTACGTCTGGAAAATCGAAATCAGGTCACTGATATGCGACCCTACTATTTATATGGTGTGCCACTCCGAGATGCAAACACACAGAGAAGGATCTCGGCGTTTAGGTGAAAGATAATCTGAAGCCTTCTGCGCAATGTGGCCAGGCGGCTAAATCCGCCAATTTAATGCTGTACGCTATCAAGTGGGCATTTAACATTTTCGATGAAGACTGCTTTTTAGGGTTTTTCGTACGTTCTTAAGGCCACTTCTTGAATATGTGATCAAAGCCTGGCGACTTTAGACCCAACAGGACAACAGCATGCTCAAAAGGGTGCAGCGGCGAGCCACAAAATAGGTAACAGTTCAAGGTGAACTGCCATATGAGATTCGCCTAAATAACCTTAAGCTCAATCCACTGAGTTAAAGGCAGTTGCGCAGAGACTTGATACAAACCTTCCATATCGTGCGTCGCATGGATTGCGCCCTCTTATGTGATGACTTTTTTCAACTTGCCACTACGAATAATCTCCGAGGTCATTCATTCAAACTTAGTGTGCCCCGAGAGAGATTGGATGTGAGGAAGTATTTTTTCACCAACCGTGTCTTGGAACCTTAGAATAACCTACCTTATGCGATTGTAATGCGTGTATTCCTTCTCTAACTCAACGACCGAACGGTGCCTAGAACAAATTCATTCAGACTTAGACGCTCTTTCGGCCTAAAGCTCCACATGGCTAATGGAGTTCTCACCTACTAAGTGTCGCTTCATGAGTTTTGGGCCTGTAAGGCTGCCAAAACCTCTTATTTTTGAAGGTTTCCCTATGATTGAATGTTCCTCCATCAAGGACTTGGGCTTAAGCTACACCAATAAATTAGATCTTTCGCCTCATGCCGATAGAATTACGGCCAAAGCTGCTCAGATTTGTGGCTTTATATCTTATAATTTCTTCCTTCCTGAAATTAAATTAAGACTTTATCGTATGTTTGTTTGTTCCCATTCGTGAATTTTGCTGTCTTATCTTCGGTTTAATGAACAAACCTAGCCGTTCAAAAATTGAAAATGTTCAAAGACATTCCACAAAAAAACTCCAGTATACGACTTTTTCTACTACTTCCTACTCAACGAGATGCCAGCTAACGAAGCTAAAATTTCTTTGGGTCAAGAGACATGAAGCAGGCTTTTGTCTCCTTTTCCGACTAAATAATAGTTCAACTCTCCCCAAGCTTTCTGTCCTTAACCCCGTTAGTCTTCCTTATAACCTCAGAAATTCTGCACTAATGGTGCGTCGTTTGAAATTGGTTTCGAATTTCAAGTCCCTCGAGCCTACGAGTTTTTAGTCTCTACCTCAGTGTAGAAGACACAGTGCTGGAAAATTATTAAGGAATTGTCTTTATATTCCTCTGAGTTTGTAAATTGCGACTTGGACCCTCGATCTTTGCTGCTTTCTGAAACTCACGCTGGCTGTGTGCTCCCTGCATCTGCTCTCAATCGCTGAAGGGACTCAAACCAAAGGCTGAGTCCTTATATTTTCATATTCTTATTGTTGAATATCCTAACTGACTCTCTGTTAATTTGTGGCAATTATAACATGCAAAACTCAAGTTCCATAAGTTAATTGTCACAAAACATTGGTCCACGACCAAGCTGCTTGGGACCGTCTATCGGCGCCTCTACCCACTCGGCCATATTGGCAGGGGATCTTGTTAAGCAATTTAATGGACAAGCAGAAAACAATTGTAACTATCGTTATTATGCTAATTGTTCACCTCCCGCTAAACAGGGTAAAAGTTCAGTAAGCTTAACTAATTTAGCTTACGAAGACGAAACATGTATGGGGTGTTTCAGCCTCCAGCAGAAATTCTCGGGGATGGAGCAGGAAATAAGCAATCTAAGACAAGAAATAGATAACTTAAAAAAATCTATATCTTGCCCAACTGCTAAAAAGCTCCTGTTCATAATAAACCTACCACAAAGCAAAATTCATATTCATTTATAGCTTCTTCAAGCTTACATAAAAGTCAAATAAAACATATCGCGATTGCTGGACCCGGTAAACCAGAGGAATTTTCGCTTCTTCCGAAGGGAGCCCCATCTAGTCCTTGCGCCACTCCACCGGTACTTAGTTCGGGTAGCATCAGCACTAATCTTGCTTTACCGCCCATCGCTACATCACTGGTAGACGTTGCACCAACATGCGATGTTGAAGAGGTTGGCGAGTTTGTAAAGCCAAAGAAGAAAAGGTCTAAGAAGAACAAGTCGTGCAGAGATTTGGCTCCAGCCTGCCCAACACCCGGCTCATCTGGACCTATCAGGCAAAGTGAGGAGGTTACCAGTATTCACTCAGCTGAAAGATCTGAGTTACAAACGGGCCCTAGATTGAGTTGAAAACAGAATGTAGTCATTAAAATAACCCCGGAGTCAGCTTCAATTATTCCAAATGAGCGAGTTAAACATGACTTGGAACTCCTTAAATTGTATGCAAAAACGCTGCTGACGGATGGCGAGTCCATTCATATTCTCAAGGCATATAGAATGGGGAAGGCTCTGTCTACACCCGATTCAAATCCTTGACCAAGACCTCTTAAAATCATCGTGGAAAACGAAGCACAGGCACACCTCCTGCTACAGAGAAAATAAACCCTGCGGAGTACGCATTCTGAAGTGTTTTTTCAACCGGTATATGGGTTGAAAGAGTGAATGAAAATGCGACAGCTAATAATAGAACTGAAAACACGAAAGTTCAATCGCGAGGCAAATCTCAAAATAAGGGATGGACAGATAGTTCAAGTAAAAAGAGCATTTCTCTGGCCGAAGGCAGTCACCCTGACAGCCTAACTGTCCCGTTTTAGAAACCAAAAACGTGCCCGCTTAAACTAATCGTGCTCAATGCCAGATATCTGCTTAATAAGATGCTTTTGCTCCAGACTATGGTTTTCATCCACCGCCCCGACATTGTAATAGTTACAGAGACATGGGCAACACCCTGTGTATTTGACTCCGAACTCTCTATTCTAGGCTACGCTTACATTTGGAATGAACGACACGAGGGCCGTGGTGGAGGAAGCTGTATGTATGTAAGGCCACCACATACATTTTTTCCATTGGACTATTGCCAATTTACCGCGGTAGAGGAGAGCTGTTGGCTACGAGTAGATCTAAAAGATAACTACTGTTTGCTCGTTGGTAGTGTCTATCGCCCACCCAATGCCAGCGAGGATTACGATCTTTGTCTCTCGCTGGCATTTCACGCCGCAGCTGACTTAAATCTGAAGTACTGCTTGATTGCAGATGACTTCAATCTTCATGTAGTTCACTGGTTTCCAACTTCCGGTCCTGCAAAGTTCGAAGACCTACTTGAGGCCATAGATATAGGCATGTGGGACCAGGTAGTTGATTTTCCCACCCGAGGATCAAACATACTTTATCTTATTTTTTGTAGAGGTTGTCAGCCATCGTCACTGTCACCTTTAGATCCACTTGGGAATTCTGATCATTCTATAGTTCTTTCTACACTAGAACTAGAGGCTGCTGAAACTTTCTCCAAAACATATAGCTTTTTCCGTGATTTCGGATAAGCAAATATGAGGGAATTGCTAACACACCTAAATTCCCACGACTGGATTAACTTCTTTGTATGTTCGGATGCGAATGTTTGTACTGATACTTTTTACAAAGTTCTAGGTCCACTCATTTCTCGTTTTGTTCCCCGTAAGAAAATAATAAATGTCAAGGATGAAGTCTACCTCCCTTTATCATTCCGCCGTAGACTGCGTAGACTCTCCCTTCGTTTTCATCTACAAAACGTTACATCCGTCCTGCCCTTGATCCAAAAAATCTTTGAAGAGGCTAAGAGGCTGTCTGACGAAAAACGACAAGCCGATGAGGTTACCTTTGCCGAAAACCCTTCGTATAATGTTGCGAAGCTCTTTTCACGCACAGTTAAAGCACAGAGAAAAACGCAGCACCCCGTACTTGAGAGAGAGAGAGAGAGAGTTACGCTTTATTTTGAAATTAAAATTCCAAAACTTTCAGCAAAAAATGTCCTCCATTCACCGTGAATAAGGTTGGGAACACAAGCCACACAAAACCGGAAGATCACAAACAAATGGTCAAAGAATGCACATATTAACCTCATGAAGAATCATTCTTGAATGCGTCTCAAAATATCGACCAAATTGGACTTCTTTCAAAACTGTGCCAGCGTCGTGCGCCGATGACCTCATTTTTGTTGTTCAAAAAAACAAATAAGGTTAAGAATCGGTATAAAATGGGTCAAATAGGCTAACCGACATAGATATAAGAAATTTCACATGCGAATGGAGAGCGGAAAAGATGGCGGCTCAATTTAAAAAGCCCGCCAAGATGCCTTAGGAAACCCAACAGCTGACGCTAAGTTGACTGCTGATAGCTTCAATGCTTTCTTGTCTAGAACTGTTGCCTTCTTTCCTAACATCCGGGTTTGGACCGGTAACGTCCTCGAAACCATAACTTTTACCCTCTGTGACGTGACCGTAGCCATTCGGCGTTTTCGTCAATCATACAGTCCAGGACCAGCTGGCGTCCCGGTCAGCGTTCTTAAGGCGGATGCATACGATATTTTTCCGTCCCTTCTGTATAAGATATTTAATATTGCTCTTTAAAGTGAAACTTTCTCTATTTTATGGAAGGAATCGCACATACTGCCTTTTCCCAAACATGGCCAACCTACGTCATTTGACGACTTTAGGCCAATAAATACACTACCAGCAGTCTCGAAGATCTTCGAGACCTTGACCAAAGACAAGATGATGCGTCACCTAAGAGAGAATAACCTACTTAATGCGGCTCAGCATGGTTTTCTCTTAAAAAGGTCTTGTGACACTTGCCAGCTCTCTTTCTTTGATCATGTGCTACAATCTAGAGACAGTGGTTTTGCAATTTACACCGTTTGCTTCGATTTCACTAAGGCTTTTGATCGTGTTGACCATGATCTCCTACTGCTGAAACTTGCCTCCTTCAGCATAGGTAACAAGCTTCTGAACTTAATATTTTCCTATTTGAATGCTCGCGCACAACGGGTTAAAATTTCTGATGTTATCTCCAACCCCACGCATGTGAGCAGCGGAGTTATTCAGGGCAGCGTGCTCGGCCCGCTTATATTTTGCCTCTTTGTCAACGATGTTCCTGATTGTTTTAAGTATGGTAGGCCCTTTATGTACGCTGACGATTTAAAAGTTGCCTATCGATATAAACCGGTTGATCGCAACATCGTGCTTCAGCTCTTAAAAAAGGATCTTTAGGCCTTCGCTCAGTGGTGTCGACCATGGCACCTCTCACTTTCTTGGCAAAAGTGCTCCGTTATGGTAATTGGCGACAACCATCAGCCCCACCTAAGCATAGATGGTCACGATCTAAACGTGCCCGGAGTTATAAAGGATCTGGGCATATCATATTCTAGTAGTCTTAATCTGTCAGAGCACTGCGCCCTGATTGTCTCGAAAGCATGCCAAACTACTGGGTTTATTCTCAGAAATTTTAAAACCGTCAAAATTAGAATCAGCCTCTATATAATGTATGTCAGGCCTAGTCTGGAATACTGCTCGTTTCTATTTAGTCTCCTGCATGCTAGTGAACGAAAGAATATAGAATCAGTCCAGCACTTCTTTACAAAAAGAGTTTTCTATTTAGATCACCGAACCCTGTCCTATCACCAACGCTGTGAGCTTACAAGCCTTGACCCGCTGTGGCTTCGCAGATACCAGAAGGGACTATTTTTATTGTTTAAACTACTAAACAGTCGTACATTTAAGCCCCTTTCATCTCTGAGGCATCTCCACCACTCTCGGCGCACCAGTCATCGAGATGTATTTTTACTTCTTCCTTTGGCACGCACAGTTAGATACCGACAGTTTTTTCGGTTAAACATTATAGCAATCTGGAATAAGCTACCTAGAAGTATCAAAATTCAGCAAAGCTATCCCTTGTTTACGCGAACTTTTACTAGCTTTCTACATTCAGGACACCTTCCAAAACTTTTGGGTGGTGACTCTGTTGAAGCTCTCTTCGGTTCTGATGGCGTTCACGGACTCTGAATCCTGTGCCGGTTTTCATACTGAGGGCAATATTACTGGCTCTGCAGACCTCAATCGGCTTATTTCTCAGTCGACAGCAAACAGCCGCTCGCCAACATACCTGCTGGTGCAGAATACCGGATCCGTAACACTGAATGGAGAGGTTTTTCACCGGGCACCTGTGTTAACGCGTCGCTGTCCAGAACTTTAATTACTCAATAAGCTGCAGTTTTTTTCTCCTGAAAACACCTGAAACAGCGATCCGGAGTTTTTTTTTCACTGTCAGCTTGACCCTCTACTGTATTTTTTGTTGACCTTGCCTGTAAACTGGCAATAAATAAATAAAATAAAATATAAAATACGTCTTCCTGCATCCTCTACGTGTAAAAGCTCTCTCTTCTTTGCTTCTAGGTATTGTTTTCTTTGTAATAATTTGCCAATTAAAATAAGGTCGTTAACGTGTCAATCTGCATTTAAGCGAAAACTGCAAATTTATCTTAACACTGATTCTATTAACCTTTTATTTTCCTCATCATTTCCCAGTAGCTTTCCCCATGACTCGGAGAAAGGACCATCGGGAATTTAAGTGACTCTCTTGAAACTATATTTTCGCTACCTCGAGTCACCCATGAACTCTGATGTCTCCTAATATCACCAGTTATCCAAACGATGAAGTCAGTCGGACGTACACATTCGGTGGTGTACAGTCTAAAATGCTTCCGTTTTTTGGATACTAACCATCATCAGAATTCAATTCTGGATCCTAAGATGCTGAGGACTTAAGTTCATTGACGCGTTTTCGTGAGATTTTGTTTCATACGCCTAAGTGATCAAGAATGAATCATTATCTCATTCTGAAATGTTACTAATTATTACCCTACTCCAACACCTGACCCTTTTTTCCTAAGCAGTTTTTTTCTCATACCTTCTATTCAAAAATGAAGGCCTATTGAATTTTGCCTCCATTTTTAAGGTAGTAGATTTTTCACTGCCTATTTTTCCTAGTTCACCATTAATTTCAAAACATCGCTAACTGTTGACATAGCAGGACAAGTTATGTCTACATTATTAAGTATTTTTACATTTTATCTGCACATATTGTCATAACTTTATTTCGTTACTAATGTTTGCTTAGACGGTGCCTTGCCAGTGCTAACCAAATATAAATTCTAAATTCTAAATTCTAAACTAATGTCCCAGTCTGTGGATACATTCAAACCTCGCCTTGACATACATATTTTTCAGCACCACGAAGAATATGTGACTACTTACCCTTAACAATATCAGTGTACCACGTAAATCTGCCTTCAGTCACTTGGCTGTAACTTCTTTACATTACTTCTAATTCTTCCGACTTTTATGTAACAAATAGGGATTTCAAAGGCGTAAGTCTAGTTTTCTCAAATAAACTGAACTGAACTGAAAAATATTGTTTTGAACAATTAATGGGCTATTTTTTCGATGGCAAGGATAGGTATTCGGTCCGTACCAGCCGATCTGGCCAGCGATTGGAGTACTTTGACCTTACCGTCGCAGACGAAAGTGCGATTCGTTTGTTTGAGGACAGAAGGACAATCGGATAATGTTGTCCATATGATGTGGAGTTTTTATAATACCAAAAGGCAAACAATCCCTTTTTACCCTTCATATGTAGAACGAGGATACATTACAATGATTATTTAAGTAGCATGCAGCTTTTTCGTTTGTTTTTTGACGGCCTTATGAGTTAACTTATGTTTTGCAGATAAAAGGCTCAATAGCTGGGCTCAGGCCAGAATCTCCCATGATTAGTTATTTCATGTCCTTTTATAAACCACCTACGACGACCTGCAATGCACACAGAGATTAAGAATCTTATCATCTGGTTATGTGGTACACCCTCTGGTTATGAGCAAGCTGGGGTGTAGGGGTACTAGTTGGGGGCAGCACCACACAGCTTGCATTTTGTCGCTCCATTTGTCTCGTACAGGTGGTGAATGCTCCTGTGGCCGCCTCTAACGGGTACCCAACTCTCACCGGTGGCTCCTCGAAGTTAGGTTCTTCCCAGCGGCCGCACCCCGGGCAACCGTCACAACCGGCGGGCTAAACCAGGTGAGGGTCTCCGGTGTTGTGTGTGCCTCCACACTCAGTATGTCTGACTCCCGAACTTCCCACCTCCCCCCTCTCAAAAGTCCTACTGTGGGGGCGACAGCAACCCCGTAGGCGGCCCAGACTAACTTGGGTCGTTCTCCCACTAAAACAAATCCGTGACCCATAGTGGAGTTCGGCAGCCGTCTGGGATGTCCGAGCAGCCCTATTTAGGATAGCACTGCTTGCCTCCTCGCGGAGGAAGGGGCTAGAAAAATGTGCCCTAAAAATGCTGGGTCTCACGTCTTCTGCAGCCGGCCGCGGCTCGCAGATCGCAAACTACGTGGTCGTAAAACTCAAACAAACAACAATACCCCCGTCCCCATCCCCTCGCCATACTCTCCAGGCTGCTCGGGTGAGTTCACTCACACTAGCAGCTCGGAATGTTCGCTCCCTTTTAGACAATCCTAGGAGCAACCGGCCGGAACGGAGGACGGCGCTAGTCGCTCGGGAACTGGCGCGCTACAAGGTGGACATTGCTGCTCTCAGCGAGACACGATTCTCTGAGCAGTGTCAGCTGGAGGAGGTGGGGGCCGGCTACACTTTCTTTTGGTGCGGCCGGCCAAAAACAGAGCGACGCGACGCTGGTGTTGCCTTTGCCATCCGTAACGACATCGTGGGACATCTGCCTGTCTGCCGCAGGGTATCAATGATCGCCTGATGAGCCTCCGCCTGCCTCTTCGGGGAGACCAGTTCGCCACCATCATCTGCGCCTACGCTCCTTCAATGACAAGCTCTGATGCGGCGAAGGACAAATTCTACGAGGACCTGCACGCCTTGCTGGCGACTGTGCCAAAAGTGGACAAGTTAATTGTCCTTGGTGACTTCAATGCCCGCGTCGGGACGGACCACGCTGCCTGGCAGGGAGTGCTGGGTCACCACGGTCTCGGTAGCTGCAACGATAATGGCCTCCTTCTTCTGCGAACGTGTGCGGAATACTGTCTCCTGCTGTCCAACACCTTCTTCCGCCTTCCGACGCGGGAGAAGGCCACGTGGATGCACCCTCGGTCGTGGCGCTGGCATCTGCTGGACTATGTTCTCGTCCGGAGGCGAGATCGACAGGACGTGCTGGTAACCAAGGCGATCCGCGATGCCGATGGTTGGACCGATCACCGCCTCATCATCTCTCAGATGAGGCTCCGACTGCAACCCCGACGAAGTCCCCAAGGTAAGAGGCCACCATGTAAGTTAAATACTCTTTATTAAATTTGCCTGCTCACTGTTTTGATTTCAGCAACCAAATAACCGAGAAACTGGAGGACCTGCATGCTCCAGATGATAACGCTACCGTGGAGACACAATGGTGTCAACTGCGAAATGTCATCCAGTCCACCGCCCTCGATGTACTCGGACGCGCACACCGTCGACACCAGGACTGGTTTGACGACAATGACGCCGACATCAGCAACTTAGTCGCGGAGAAGAATAGACTACACAAAGCCTACATGGACCTTCGGATTGACGCCACCAAAGCAGCCTTTTTAGATGCCGGCGCCTTGTACAACAACGGCTGCGGGAGATGCAGGATGCCTGGATGATCCGAAAGGCTGAGGAAATCCCGGGGTATGCGGACCGCAATGAAATGAAAAACTTTTTCAAAGCCATTAAGGCCATCTACGGCCCGTGTATCAAGGGGTCCGCACCGCTGCTCAGCTCTGACGGCACAACACTGCTGACAGAGAAATCGCAAATTCTGAAGCGCTGGACCGAGCACTTCAGAAGTGTCCTTACAAGCTCATCAGCCATCTCCGATGCTGCCAATGACCGGCTCCCTCAAGTGGACACGAACAATGAACTGGATCTGTCGCCTTCCCTACCAGAACCCATCCGGGCCGTGCAGCCTATTTCCAATGGTAAAGGGCCGGGATCCGACGCAATCCCACCGGAAGTCTACAAGCACGGTGGGTCCCGGCTGATTGCAGAACTCACAACACTCTTCCAGGAGATGTGGCGCCAAGGAAAAGTTCCTCAGGATTTCAAAGACGCGACCATCGTCCATCTCTACAAACGGAAGGGGAACCGGCAACTCTGTGATAATCACAGAGGCATCTCGTTGCTCAACATCGCCGGGAAGATCTTCGCCCGTATCCTTCTCAATCGTCTTAACGGTCACCTAGAGCAGGGCCTGCTCCCGGAAAGCCAATTTGGCTTCCGCCGACACCGCGGAACAACCGATATGATCTTTGCCGTCCGCCAGCTACAAGAGAAGTGTCAGGAGATGCGAACTCACCTATACACTACCTTCGTGGATCTAACGAAAGCCTTTGACACGGTGAATCGTGAGGGACTGTGGAAAGTCATGCAGAAATTCGGCTGTCCTGAGCGGTTCACGCACATGGTGCGTCAGCTTCATGACGGGATGACGGCGCGCGTCACTGACAACGGGACGGTATCCGAAGCATTTGCAGTGACCAACGGAGTGAAGCAGGGCTGCGTACTGGCCCCCACCCTGTTCAGTCTCATGTTCTCGGCTATGCTGATGGATGCCTACCGTGATGAGCAGCCTGGTATCCGCATCGCCTACAGAACTGACGGGCACCTTCTCAACAGTCGACGTATGCAGGCTCCAACGCGCGTGTCTACGACTACAGTCCATGACTTGCTCTTCGCGGACGACTGCGTCCTTAACACCGTGACGGAGGAGGACATGCAAAGGAGCATGGACCTCTTCGCCGAAGGCTGCGCCGATTTCGGATTAACAATCAGTATAGTCAAAACGGTTGTCGTGCACCAGATGCCACCCAGCATGGAATATAATGCTCCTCAAATCAATGTCAACGGTGCTCAACTCAAAAACGTGGAAACCTTCGCTTATCTAGGAAGCACGATGTCGCGCAACACGAGAAACGATGACGAGGTTGCCCAACAGATCTCCAAAGCTAGTCAGGCCTTCGGCCGGCTGCAGGCCTCCGTGTGGAATCGCCACGGTATTCACCTGAACACCAAACTGAAGATGTACAAGGCCGTCGTCTTGACGACACTCCTTTATGGAGCGGAAACCTGGACCGTCTACTCGAACCAAGCCAGGAAGCTGAATCACTTTCATCTCAGCTGCCTCCGCAGAATACTGAAGCTGAGATGGCAAGATAGGATTCTGGGCACGAAAGTCCTGGAGCGGACCGGAATCCTCAGCATCCATGCCATGCTGAGGCAAGTGCAACTGCGATGGAGCGGCCACCTGGTAAGAATGGACGACGAGCGACTACCCAAATGACTTTTCTATGGTGGTGTCGCTACGGGTGCGCGCCGACAGGGAGGTCAAAAACTACGCTACAAGAACACTTTGAAGAAATCGCCGAAGCAACTGCAAATCAACTCGGCGACCTTGGAGGACCTCGCCCAGGATAAACCGGTACGGAGAAGATCCGGAGAGACTGGTTCAGCAATCTATGAGGCCAACCGGATCGCCACAGCCAAGGCCAAAAAAGCAGCACAAAATTCACCAGCGCCCCGGACCAACACCGCCAATGCCCAGGCCCTGCCAACATGCCCGTGCTGTCACCGCATCTTCCGCGCGCGAATCGGCCTGGTTGGACATCTTCGGACGCAATGCACCAACAATCCGACAATTCCAATTTCTATGTCAAATTCGGCCAACCCTCCTTCTGACTCTCCCGCCCTCACTCCTGGAATCAATTCCATTACTCCCACCATCATAGAGACCACATTTATCTACTCATCGCCTGCTACCCCCACAACCGCAACCACCACCGCCTTCGCCTTCATTACCTCCACCACCACCACCATCAGCGATGGGGAATCTCTCCTAAGCTGTACTCAATGCGACCGCACATTAACCTCATGCATCGGCCTGGTCGGTCACTTGCGAATACATCGTACAGAGACCGGTGAGCCAGTGCCTGGAACACCATCACACAGCAGAGATTGTCGACTCCACTGCCCTCACTGTCCTCGCGCATTCACTCATCGCATGGGTCTATTCGGTCACATGCGCATCCATGACAGCGGAATACACCACAATGCCGACAACACCGATACACCATGCACACCCTCCGCTCCTGCCATTATTAGCGCCCCTGACACCCCCACTACCATGAATGACATCCCCCCAGCCTCTACCGATTTCTCCTGCCCACACTGCGCCCGAACCTTCAACTCACGCATCGGCCTGGTCGGTCACCTGCGAATCCATCGCACGGAGGCTGGTGAACCAGTGCCTAGGGCTCCGACATACAGTCGACGCGCCCGCCTTCACTGCCCTCACTGCTCCCGCACATTTACACACCGCATGGGCCTATTAGGACACATGCGCCTCCACGACAACCTCCGGTAAACCACCGGAGGCTAAGCTACATCAGCGCACACTACAAACACCAATACATCGACAACACCCTCACAATGACCATTTACCAGAGTATATCACGGTTTCCTAGAAACCGTGGCTGGGAAGTCTGCCAATCTGACGCTTCCCCCAGACAACGCCGTCGGCTCAGTGTATGTGCTGTGTGTGTCGAGTGGCTGACCAGTGGACTGGGAGTCAGATGGCGATGGCTGCTCCATATCCCCTGAGGTTGTGAATCCTGGTGTGTGCGTTATGGGGGCCAGGTCGTGCTGTGGCGCGCGAAGACGGGTACGCCAATCCGTCAGCCAATGCGCCCACGCCCACATCAGGCAACTGACCGGCTCGGACAGTAGTCTGACTGTGGGGGTGGGGGAAAGAGTGAGGTCGACAGCTCAGCGCATATTCCTCACTATAAACAATCTGACGCGCTTGAAACTATCACGGTGCGCTAAAAGCCGTGGCTTGGAAGCTTGCCAACTGACGGGATAACTCGGACCACGTGGTCAGCCCAATGTGTGTTTTGTGTGGAATGGCTGACTGGCGGACTGGGTGTCAGGCTGCAAAGGCTCCTTCTTAACGTGACCTCTGGCTATCTCAAACATGTGAGATGTAAGCCGTTCAACCCCCTGTTGTGTGAAATCCTGGTGCTTGTATTTGGGGGGCCAGGTCGTGTACGTAGTACACGTAGACGAGGTCACCAGCAGCTGCGCCTGCTTTCCGCATCAGACAACTGACCGGCTCGGACAGTGGTCTGATTGTGGGGGTGGGGGAGAGAGTGAGGTCGACAGCTCAGCGTATTTTCCTCACTATAAACAATCTGACGCGCTTGAAACTATCCCGGTGCGCTAAAAGCCGTGGCTTGGAAGTTTGCCAACTGACGGGATAACTCGGACGACGTGGTCAGCCCAATGTTTGTTTTGTGTGGAGTGGCTGACTGGCGGACTGAGAGTCAGGTTGCAATGGTTCCTTCTTAATGTGGCCTTTATGGAACTCCCACTCCGTGGGATCCAAACCAGGTGTGGTGGCACGCCCAGGGGTGGCTCCGGCCGCGCCAGCCACCTGCGTCCTCTCCCATCTCCGGTCTTCTTGACTCTCTCTTGACACCGGGCTCAGGTGCGGGAGGAGGAGAGATTTCGGTAGCTGCAGCGCAAGGCTACTATCACTTAAAACTAATTCACGCGCAAGTCACCGTCCCTGCACCACCTGGTGTGGAGCATACGGTGGACCTCGTCAAAATCGACGGTCGAACTGCCATGGGCAAGCTATAAGTGGTGGTTAGTGACCTGCAAGACTCATAAATACCTATCCTCTGGCTATGCACAAGGGCTCTCAATTTAATGTTTTATATATCCATTATCTAAAAGCAGCTTTTTTCTATTGTTAAAACTATTTTTAAAAAAATTATGATTACATTACATTTTAAAATGTTTTTGGATAGCGTCTTTATTTTTATGTATATTTTTATGATTAGTAAAACAATTTGCTTTTAAAAACTAACTTGCAAAACTTATTAAATTTTTATCTCTGTCTGTTAGTAGTATGTTTTTTTCCATTTTTAACATCATTTATGCTCTATGTTATTCGAATGCACAATGAGCCGCACATCTAGGTTTTGATATAGCTTTATGAAACGAATGGTACTAGCTGTTTCATACAGCTAGATCAAACATAATCAACACTATGATATATAATACAAATATGAAGACTGTATGACTGCATTGAAAGTTTCTTACCGTTGAACTCTTCTTGCTCCTAATCTATTTTCACCTTTTTAGCAATCAGTCAACTAAGTCTAATTATTCGGCAGACCCCACACCGGAATCGACTGCGCTCGCATCTGATTGGAAGTACCTATCCCTTCGAATCGACCGCAGACGTTTCTACCTCTGTCAAATGAATACCCTCGAACTTCAATAACAGACTAGTCTTGACTCTAAACATTATTTCCCTGATACATTCATCTTCATTCTGTATAGCTGTTTTTACTTCATTTGTGCTATTTCTAAACCTTGGAAAACAGGTTTTTTTACTTAAAACAAACTCGTCATTTCGAACACTGCTATTTAAGCAAACAAACAAACCAAAACTTAAGTGTTTAATGAAAAGAGGAGTTTGTTTTAGGTTTTTTCCTGTGTTCTGAGGATTTGACGGCGCCCAAGCAGTGCCAAATCAATAAACCAATTTATTTATTTATTTATTTATTTAGTACAATTTCCTGTGCACGCTTGGCAGTCAATCGCCTCTTCTTTTATTTTTATATTGGAAAAAGATTGTCTTTTGATTTTAAAAATTTTCACATAATGATATTTTTTAAAGACCGTACACTGAGCATCGTATCCTTCCTTTTAATAATGCCCTTCGTAAATTGTATGATGCATAGATAAAATAGAATAGATGAAAACCTATATTCGGAATAGACTTACTTAACGGAAAGGATAAACGAAACTATTAGGCCAGCCCTGACGTTTACAAACATAAACTTTTTTGTGCAAACAAGAACATTTGAGTATCAGAGAAAAATTACTTAATTGAATAGCATTATATATGCTCGACCGAATAAAAGGGAAAGTGATCCTTCGTTTTTTATTGCCCGGCAGAGTCAGAGCTTGAAATCAAGTTTGAGAGTCGTTTTAGCTAGACTCTCGATATGAACCCATCCGGGCCTAGAGAAGTTGATTTTCTTGAATCAATTAAGGTAAACTGCTGTCAACAGTATTTATGGAAGGCTCCCAGGAAAAAGCCCCTGAAGAGGTCCATCTCGATATTCTCAGAGAGCAACGCCAAAATGAAAACATTGTGCTAACCAGACCGGACAAGTAATCAGGAATAGTGTTGATGAATAGGAAGGAGTATGTGACGGAAATAGAAGAAATATTATCGGATAGTACAAAGATTTCAAAACCTTAGAAAGACAGTGAACGGAGCGAGGTCTTTGAAGATTAGTCGAAAAATGCGCTCAAAGATCTCCACAAACAAGGGCTTTTGTCGAAAATATACAAATTATTATTATTATTATTAAATAGTTTGAAGGTCTAAAACTTGTAAGTACGATGATACCCAGAAGGTACGGTTTTCCAAAAATCCATAAGCAAGAACATACCTTCGTCCAGTACCAGATATGAGAGCCTCCGTTTTTCGGACCGGTTTAACTCCACCATAGGAATGATGGTATTTGCTTGGGGAAACACAGCTTCACAGAAGCTTGGGCCTCAGTTAACTCATGCTAGATTCAACTCGACATAAGAAACATTAAAAAAATTAATAATGTCTTGGAGAATAATTATAGGGGAATGGAAGTCGTTTAAATTACCTTCCAAATCCGGCCCGAGAACATTGTCCAATAATTATGTCCTTTTCAAAGAGGTTTTTGTTTCGAGAAATTGTGTCTGACCCCTCTCTTGTGCATTCGTCGAAGAAGGAGGCCTTTGAAAATGTTGCCCTCCTTCTGGATGATAAAGCCAGTCTAGATTTTTCGACATTGTCAGAGGAACTTTCTGTGCTTCTCAAACGTCTGTTGAATAAGTGACCGTCGCCGGTGGCCTCTGAGTTCTTGAGGCCAGATGCAGTCCCGGAATGTCATGATGTTGACCAGATAAGTCGAAAACAGCGTCTGGATCATGAGTAATGGTTTATAGGGAAGTTAGCCGAAGTTGCGCCGGCCATTGGTTTCGTTGCGATATCCCTGGAGGCTCTAAAGGACGCTTTTCTTCGACACATATCCCGCAGAACGCATGTAAATACCTACGTAGACCCAGCGGACTACGATGTGCTTCGCATGTGGACACGTGGTCTGCACCCCAGCCGGATGTACCCCATCGATTGATCACTCTCTCAGTCATCTCTTCCGTCCCAGGAGTTTTCTCAGCTCAGCTTTGGCTCAGTCATCTTACCTCACTGATTACACCCAAAGCTCTTGCGCCTGTGCCAAAGCAGCAGCTCTGGTATTGAAACGTGTTCATTGTTTTTTCGATTAAAGGAGGATGACAAACTTTGCTTGAGGATGTTAAAGCACGTTCTGGTTTTGGCCAAAGCGAGAAGCAACCTCTTCGCAGAAGGTATAGTAGACCTGCTGCCACAGCACCGATTCCTCAGCCTTTCGCGGTTCTCCCATGGTCTGGTGCTGGGCTCAGCAGCTGTTGGTGCCGGCAGCCTGCTACTCGTCACACCCACCGCCTTCCTCTTCTCCAGCAGCCCCAAATTCTTCCTCGCCTGGTCCGTATCCGCCGCCTCTATCACCACCACGACTGCTGCATGCACTTGGTTGCGCCACTGGAAGATGCGGGCCGATTGGAGCGAGCGCCTACGCGTTTTGACCCTAGCCTGCGACTTCAACTCGGGCTCTTGTGCGCTGGAAAATCTCCTGGAACTTTATAGGTGGAGACTTTTGAAGTCCTTCCTCTTGGTGTGCTCTCTTCTCCTGCAGGCCACCTCGGATGGCACTCCTCTCAATCGTACCCAGCTGGAGATCCACATCGAATCCTTGGTCGCCCATCACCTGTCTCCGCGCACGCACCAAAGTCTGCCAGCTATTTTGAGCCCAACCTCCGGCCGAGGGCTATCTCGCTTTGCTAAGAACTTCACCGGCGGTTCGGGTCCCCTCTTCGACCTCATCTTTTATGCCCAACCGGCTATAAACTTTTTACGCAAGTTGGACCATGTGCTTGGGTCTGACGAGCGGCTGGAGGCCGTTCTGCCGAGTGTGGTGACACGCAGCTCCGGCCAGACTGTAGCTCGGGCCTGGTCCTTCCTCAGTCAGCAGTCCGAAGAGGATGACCTCGGCTTTCCGCGAGTCTCCATCAAGCAGATGTCTCCACATCCGCCTCCTCCCGACGGTAGCTCCTGTCCCACAACATCGTCTTTCGCGCCCTGGAGGTGGGTCGCCCAAGGAGTTGCCACGCCAGATTTCTCTTTTTCCTTCTTTTTCCTTTAGCCCTGGAGGATAGTTTGCACGTCTTTTATCCCAGTGTCGCACTCTTACATTGATTTAGGGCATTCTATTATATCCATAGGTAAGAGTGACCATACTACGTTGCTCAATTAATTCTCTGCTCCAAAAGTGAACTGAAAGCAAGCGAAATATATGGAAGGCTGATTTTAACGAATTGAAGAAAGGACCAATGTCAGTGAAATGTGATCGTTTGCTCAAAGGGAATCCGGAGGATGACAGGCGATTGTTAAAGACGGTTTACTCGATCTGGTTGAGCGCTTTTGTTCAGTGAATGTGCAAAAAAGACTAGTCACCCTGCTTGTTTAACAAGAGAACTTAACAGGCAGTAAAGAAGGAAAATACAAAATTGAAGGTATTCAGGGAAACAGGGTCAGCAGAACACCTTGAGGAATTTCTTCACCAACGAAATGCAGTCAACAAATGATCCGTCAGGCAAAGAAGAACTATGAATCAAGAATTATCCAGCAGGCGGAAAATAAGCATAACATTTTATTCCATGATATCAATATTCGATTAATAAACAAGGGCCCAGTTGCAGTACTTATGGATGGGAATGGTGTTGAAGTCCTTGAAAATGGCGAGAAAGCTGAGTACCTGGGTCGCTTCTTAGCCTTGGTATTCACAAGAGAAACTGAACTTCAGTTTCCGCATGTCAAGAGTGCTGTTGTAAGCGCCAGTCCAGTGCTTTAATACATGCTCTTCCTGTCACCTCTCGAGGAACGAGAACTGCAAAATCTCCAAGAAGAAAAATCATTTGGTCCGGACGATTTACGAGCAAAGTTCTTGAAAGAATTGGCAGGTGACCTCTCCAAACCACTAGTGCATATATTCAATTCGTCATTTGAATTAGGGAAACTGCCTTCCGAATGGAAGGAAGCAAATATTTACTCCATATACAAGAGTGTGGCTCGATCGAATGTCAACAATTATCGGTCTGTCAGCCTAACCTCAATTTGCTGTAAAATAATGAAATCAATAATTAAGAAGTGGACAATGAAGTTCCAGCAGGAAAACTGATTACTCTCAAAGCTCCAGCATGACCTTAAACATAATTGCTCTTGTCTTTCCAGTTTACTACTCTTGACAGAGCAGGGGACTCGGGCATTGGACGAAGATGGTAGGGTTAACGTCATCGACACTGATTTCTTGAAGGCATTTGACAGTGTCCCACACACACTTCTAATCGTTAAATTATCTGAAATTGGAATGAGAGAAATTCTGCTGACATGGATCACAGATTTTCTTACAGGAAGATTGAAAACTGTGTGCATCGATACCTCGAAGTCAACACCTACTCTGGTTCTAAGTGGTGTCTCCCAGTGCTCCGTCTTAAGGCCGTTAATCTTCTAAGTGTATATCAACGAATGTGTCGATGACCTGGGTGGCAGTGCAGTCATGTATGCAGACGACATTAAATTGTGGAGGGCCATCAGATCTAATGCCGATAGGCACGCACTTTAAGAGAGTCTCAACCGTCTTAGCAGCTGGTCTGCTCGTTGGCTCTTAAATTTTAACGTTGGGAAGTTTATGGTCCGAAGACTCCGTACCAGAAGGACCATTGAGGAGTATGATTCCTACAAACAACTCGGTAGGCAGTCCCTTCCAATTTTCGAAGAACAGAAAAACCTCTGTGTACTAATAAACTCATAACTCAAACCATCTTCCCAGTGTCCAAAGGCAATTAAGTGCGCGACTCGGGTCTTATTTGCGCTCAGACGTGTATATGTGCAGATAGATAAGGGACTATGCCGATTTGCTCGGGCTCACTTGGAATATGCCGTCCAGGCCTGGAATCCGTGGTTTAAGAAGGATTATTCATAACTGGAACGAGTGCAGGCAAGGGCTACGAAGATGGTCAAGTATCTTAGTCATCTGCCTTACGAAGCCAGACTGGCTGAACTTGATTTTTTTCCCCTCAATTACAGGCAACTACGCGGTGACCTCATCCAAACCTACGGGATTGCCGCGAGTGTGCCGTAGAATTCTCTGACTTCCTCAAATTGGCTGGGATGGAAAATCTGTGGGTTCATGTCTTTAAACTGCAGTGGAATTTGGTCCACACGGACGTCCGTCAGATGCCTTTTTCGCAGAGGGTCTTTGGAGCATGGAGCGGACTCCCTGATGAGGTGGTACTATCAGAAACCGTCGCACATTTAAATGCAAACAAGATACTCATTTGCTGAGAAACTATTCTACCAATAATGAACATTGTGTCAGTAGCGGTAGCTTGCGCCCGGTTCACACATGTCGATGACCTTGCATTTACGTCAGTAAGATTTATTTTCGCAAACGTATATTCTATTGCCACTTTTGAATATTAATAGGGAGCTCAAAGGTGAAAGCCGAATTTCCGAATAAATTGAAAGAGACTGAACCGAGTGGAGAATATAACATCAACTCCTCTCATTAGTTCTACTATTTTTGAGCTCAGGTCGTTGTACATAATCTTTTTATTGAATACTCTAATTTTTTTATGACTTCACCAATACGGGCTCTCAGTCAAACAAAATCGCAAATAAAACCGATTAAATAATTTAACCGAGAAGAAAAACAGGAACTGGCTTTCAACAAAAGATCAGAAATCTGTCGCTTAGCGTACATTTACGGAGCATTTATTGCTGACACTGAATTTGTTAGGTGTGGTAATATTACTAAATTAATTAGAGTGTTGGTCATTCGTTTGAATTAATCAGGGGATATCCTTCATATATCCTTTGAATACAATAAAATATTTTATTCGGATGAAGTATCTTAAAAATAATCGATGAAATATTATCAACGTAACCCAAAATCTTCGATTAGTACGACGAAGGCGAAATGAAAATGACAAGACAAATAAAGACACAGAATAGGTGAGAAGAAACACAGCAATTTTCAACTCTTGCTTTTTGCCTTCCATCTTTCGTTGCCACGTCAGCAGTCACGATTTAGCCAGTTTTACTCTTATGACATTGACCAAAATTGTTGTGCAAGTAAACGTGCATTTTTTTTTAAATACGCGGAGTTGACCTGTGATTTGCTAATAGAATCTGATAGAAATATCTTTTTCTGCCTTGATTTTCACATGATAACCTAGATAAAGAGGCATCCAGCCTTCGAAACAGCTAAGTCAGTCGTTACTAGTTATCTATTTTGACTCCTTCTCACGCAAACTCCTAATGTGTTTGCAAGTTGATTTAATTGCGACTATAACAATAATAATAATATTTACAATGGTCAGTGGACATGATTTTTCTGCTAAACTCGTTAATATATATTCTTTTCATACAAAAAATTATGCTTAACAAAGAAATTAATCGTCGGCATTATTTTGCCAATATTTGTTTTACTACACAGTTTGTGTCTTACTCTCAGTTTTGAATTCGGGGGAAGGATTCCACATTCAAATTGTGAGTGTTCGCGCGAATTCAATTCAATTTTTTGGCGCGTTGCATTTTGAAATGGGTTTACAGCTCCTTTTTCAGGTATTTAATTTCTGCCTGACCTATTGCACAACAAATAACTTAAAAACCACACATGTCATTTAGATTTTTCCATGAATCGCCATTTTACCCAAGAGTTCCGATCCTTTAAAGTATTTGAACTCTTGGGTAAAACGGCGATTCAACAGCGACTTGTACAAACCCACAAAATTTTTTTCGGGCTTGTCTAAGTCCAATTAGAATTGATGGGCAGCTGTTCGCGGGCCGCTAAAACTTTACCCTTTACTCCAATAGCATATTCTAATGACTCGCTGGTTAGGCGTTATACGTTTTGTTATTCCATTTTGTGAGGCAAATCCTTGTAACTCACTAGTGAACTCGTGCGTTCTGCCGCATTGCTAGTTAGAACTATTGCTGATCCCGGCTAAGGCATTTCATTTTACTGAAAATGCGTACAGGGCCTTGAAATTCCGGCACATCAATGTTATTAGTGGAAATGGGATTTCCCAAAGTAATTAGATCAAATTGGCTGTATTCATAGTAGGAGCTAAGCCAAATTCGACATCTAAATTCTTCACTGTCACTCTTTTGTGACTTATTTTTTGTATCATGCGAATTTCGGGTAAAAATTTCAGCAATAAACTTCAGGCATCTCTGTAGCGTTTTTTGTGAAGGCAGCGCCTTCGCTTTAGGTGCAGATGCTATTTCCAGTGAAGGTCCGCAGCAAATGATTACCAGAACCTGCTGAAAATGAGGGAATATTACAATAAACGTGGTTGAACAATCGATAAAATGGTACATTTATAGATAAGTGAAAATTGCTCACCGGAATGGGCTTGCATTGTCGCTGACGTTTCGGAAACCTTGGCCGGCTTTCCATTTTTCAAAGCATATACTGCTAATATCGATCAGTGTTTTCAATGACTGGCTGAACTTGTCGGCTTAAGATTGATCGATTTTTTTCTTGCGTTTTCTGCCTCGGCCTCTGCGTGTATGTTTGTGCAGCTTGACTGACGCTGGTGTTGGGCAACTCCACATCGATCGAGGGTGCTTGTAAGCCTGCTGCTTCTTCCGATGGGTTCATCGCGAGGTCGTCTTCACTTATTTGCCTTAGTTCCGGGGTAACAATAAACTCCTGGTCTTTACGTATATAATGACGCAGGACTTTATAGGCGGTTGGAAGGTCTAGATGTCTGTTGATAGAGTTGGCATCTGAATACCATGCCTCAAGCGTAATTCGTTCGGCTTTGAGGTTCCCCGGCCTATGATGGTCGCTCCTTGAATGTCAAAAGTGTGACCAGTCTCTCTTATATGAGCTGAAAGCGGTGAGTTTTGGGTCTAACCTCCGAGCCGCCAGTTTGTGCACAAGTATGTGGGTTTGCAATTTTCGTCCAGATTCCCCGACGTAGTTGCAGCCCACATCGTTACAACATATTCGGTAGGGGACAGTCTGTCCTTGGGTTGCATAACACGGTGACGAATTGTCGCCTGAGTTCGATGGTCTACGCCTACTCCGGCGGGATGTAACAGTCGAGAGACTGCCTCAGAGCCCCCGTTTTATTTAGGGAATGGCCCTCCAGACTTCGGGTTGTTGTTCTTTTAGCCGTTTTCGGTTCACTCGGCGCTTGCTTTGGTTGATACAAGAGTTTGGGTATCCATTAGCTCGGAAGAGGTTATTTAGGTAGTCTTTCAGCTCTTTTGTCAATTAGCGTGCCGCAATGTGTTTCAACTCTTTGGAATAGAGTTCGAACGCAGCTACGTTCGAGAGATAGAGGGTGATCGCTATGGAAGTGTAATATTTGCTTTGTGCTGGTGGAGTTTCTGATGACTGTAGTTTAAAGTTGTCCATTTGCACACCGGCGCACAAGCACATCAAGGAAGGGAAATTGGTTGTTTGTTTCAGCTTCTATCGTGAATTGGATAGTTGGATCAACTGAGTTAAGTAATTCTTTGAAGTGCTCGATGTCAGATGTTTTGACAACGACAAAAGTGTCATCGACATAACGAGACAAAAACTTTGGTTGATACTTGGTGAAGACCAAGTATTCTATCCACTGGAGGACCACTTCAGCAATCGGAGGTACTCTTATAGCCGTATTACCATTGCTTTGTATTTGGGAGGAGTCGAAGTGAACTCTAAGCAACTGCCATTAATGGACTATGAAGCGAACCCTCGAGTCTGAGGATAACTTTCCTGTTTTAATTGGGTGTGGCGTTGGTATTGTGTGATCATGAGTATGTGAGTGTGGTGTGTCCCTTTTGACCCAAGAGCACAAAAGTTAATCCCTTCCTTCTCCAGCTCCAAATTCCCTAGTTGACAGTTGTGGTTACAGTTGATTTTCCCGCAAGGACGCAAAAGCTTAATTCCTTCTCTAGTGGCAGTCTTCAGCTCTACCATACCCAGTTTTAGTGCCTTTTGTGTAACCAATAAATGGTTATCCGGTTTTGAATTACTTCGGTTGGACTACCTTATTCTTGGACCTTTGATATGGTACACATTAATTTAAATATGCATACCTCGGAAAAGGAAATAAATACGTCAAGGGGTGTCGTGGTGGGTCTGAATACAGACTAAAGAACCGACAAGCTAACGAAAATTAGGCGATCGGAGAGCTCGCTTATTACATATACAAAGAGGACAGTATCACGGCATGGTGGCCATTGCCCAATACCTGCAGAAAGCATGAATAGCCGCCGTCACCCACAAATCAACGTGGTAAACGAGAAATCTCTAAGAACCCTGACGGTTCTCGGGGGCTCACCACTCCGTTTAGAAATTGCGCAAGCTGCTTTTTATGCATGCCTTGTATTGCTAGTGTCTCCTTACGAATAGGGAGCCGGTATATAGTCAACCCTGAATTTTGATAGGCTAATTGGTTTCTGTACAGACTTGTGTCCCTCATTTTAACCCTTAAATAGGTAGGAAACGCTATAAGCATCGGAATTTTCAAGTGATTTTGCTTTGCTTTTTTGCCTTCTTTAAGATCGTTTATCCCCGAACCCCCCGTTTTGTTAATTGAGGAAAATGAACCAACAGCCCATCAGTGTGAAGCTGACGATCCCACAAAAGGTCGGATTTCCGGGCCATACAAACGTGTATCAGGCCTTTCCAGCACAAACCGGGCCAGGTGGTCATGTTATCTTTCAACAGAAGCCTCAAGAGTTTAATCAAATGTCCGTACCCTCTCTTCTGACTTCATCGGCTGTGCAACTTAATACGAATACTGCCGTTCAATATGCGCGGAAGCCTCAGGAGATGACCAGTTAGTTCTATTGTTTTCTCACCTGTCTTCAAAGCTGACCATAATTCTCTCATATTCACATAATGGCTAGGCAATATTTCGCATTTAATCAGCATATTGTTTCAGAGCAGTATTTTCCACGAGACTCCATCCTACACTTCCGAAAACTTGCTTATTTCATTTTTGTTTGTCTAGCAATGATTAGTGTCACCTGGAAATCTAGAAAAAATTGTTTATTTCACTGTGATCGCTTGTGATGCTTATTCGCTTCACGTTTTTAGCTTTTTAATGTCCTTGCTGCACATATTTTTGGTGCAGTGCACACCCTTATCTAAAAATCAAATTTTTGGATTTATTTCGTTTGCAGTCGTCGGGCCTGGCGGCACTTTTGTAGCAAGTCCGTTGACACAGTCCTTCGGCCAGGTAGTTGGTCTCAACCAGTCAACTATGCCTGGCATGACACCTATGTCCAATCTCATGGGCTCCAATGTTGCCCTCTCAGCACCATCAAATATGAACAGTCTAACTAACCCCCGCAAACCGTGCAACTGCACGAAGTCGCACTGTTTGAAACTTTACTGTGAGTGCTTTGCCCAGGGGCAGCTATGTCAAAATTGCAATTGCAACAACTGCATGAACAACCTAGCCTATGAGGAGGAGCGCGGCAGAGCAATCAAGATGACTCTTGAGCGAAATCCTATGGCTTTTCATCCTAAAATTGGCCGTGGAGAAGGCGAAAGAAAACACACCAAAGGCTGCAATTGCAAAAGATCTGGGTGTTTAAAGAACTACTGTGAATGCTATGAAGCCAAGATCAGCTGCTCTGATCTCTGCAGGTGCCAAGGTTGCCGAAACACAGAAGACAGTATCGAACGTCGTTCTCTGATGCGACTGGCTGCTATGGGCTCGTTGAGGTCTCGGCAGCCAAATGCCTTCAAAAAGCACCTTATTAAACCGCCTCCAGAAACGTAAGTAGTTTTTTCTCTTGACAAAAGTATTACACCCCTAACTTCGATGCATTGGACTCTTTTGTTGGCCACTGCTTTTGTAGATGTGAGTTGTCATTTTCGACACTTCAAAACCTAGTAAACTATTTATCTAAAATTAGTAATAATTAAAACACCTCCCCTCAAAGCACCAAGTTTCTTTCCTGAATAGGCTTCCACACGTATTCTTCACATGGGAAACGATCGAAGCAACGGCCAGTTGTCTTCTTGCCCAAGCAGAAGATGCGGAACGCCGTGATTTGCCACCCGCCTCACAAGAACGGCTTATTTTGGAGGAGTTTGGTAGGGCCGTTGATCGTGTCATCGAAGCAGCCAGCAAGGTAATTTTTCTTTTTGAACGCTCGTTCGCCCTTCTGTTCAATTTTGTTGATGAAACATATTTCCCCTTATTTATATGGATAGTTGCATAAAAGCTCCACAAAGCAAAAGCTTTGCGCAAAAGTAATTGAAAGATAACATAATAGATTTAAACCATAGGATGACACCGGGCATTCCTGCTAGTCGCCCCTCTTTCAATTTTAAATAACTGAACTGCTAAAGAAGCTTAAACTACCAATTTAGAAGTAGTATGCCGAATATTCTGTGGCCAAGATATCATCTAGCAGAATTATTAATACTTCGGAAGGTTTCTTGTGACCATATACGAGTTTTTGGTTCGTGCCAGACCTCCGCTCCTAGGCGTTGTACTGTACCGTAATTAAATATGCGAATTCCCTCTTAATCCTAAGGCTCAAGTTCGCCCACGGACGTCCTTGATGCCTGGATCGGGTGTGGGCGCCACCGGTCTGCCCGAGGACATGACTATAGGTTCGAGTCGCGGTCCTATGGGTTCTGCTTCTGCAGGCGGAACTGGAGGCATGCTTCATGGGGGAGACGATGACGATGGAGACATGTTACGCGACCTGGACCATGATGACCCAGATGACCTCCTCGACGAGGAAGATGTGGATGATGATGATATCGATGACGAAAGAGACCTCCTGAGAGCAGGTCGCGCGCGCCACTCGCAACATCACTCACATCACCGACACCAGCGCGGCGAAGAAATGAGTAGGAGTATGTCCGGCGTTCACCATCCCCACCAGCGTGTACCCCCGATGCTTGACGATACTATGGACGACGAGGAAGAGGATGATGCTCGAGCCACAAGTGGTAACAGCATGATGCGCTCTCATCGGATGCCTGCAGTCAAGTTCATCTCCCGAGGGCGTCATTATGTCCCTCACTCAGGTAGCAGTTCATCGCGCAAGAGCACAAATGTCCCTCCTCAACCGCCGATATAGGGCTCCGGGCATTTTTTACACATTTGAACTCATTGTACAGACATTTCAGAATTGTGTATGTGGCTCTTGATTATATATATATATATACATCTATTTATCGAGAGTATTTAGCAGGTGGCCTATTTAATCATTGTGTATAGTGGGTGTAAGAATCGAAACTTTTGTAAGAAAGCCAAAAACTGAAATCCTAGTAAAGCTCATCGGGGGTCAATACGTTATCTGATGACAATCGCCTGATCGAATCCAGTTTTAGGGTCCTTTTGCCTCTGGACAGCTGGTTGTTACAAGTTTAACCCGGTGGGCCGTCAAATTTCAGCAAGCGTTTGTCGTAGAGTTGGCCTGCCATATTGTTTCGAACTGTCGTTCTATAGTCGAATCAAAATAAGTACTCATATATTTGTTCGGGTGAGGTACCCCGAGGCCAGGTATTGAAGTGACTCATTATACCGTTAGATTAATTATCTTCGGGGCTGGTAATCGGGGGCTCTGGCACCATCGTCGCGACCCTCAGTACAGTGGAACAAGTGTTTGTATCATGGGCTTGCCTTGCCAGCCTGTGGTGTTTGCCGTTTGAGGTCAGGATCTACTCTTGACAGAATAACCAGGGCAGCGAAGCCTGCAGCCTTTCTGCACCGGAACCTCGTCCCTCCTGAGTATGTCCGGGCCGGCAGCGTCGATTTAACCCACAAATACACCATCGGTAGCAAATGAAGCGGAGTCAGCACGCAAGCTACAGTTCCTTAAAATGGAAGTACTAGGCCTCGATGACTGTTCGCGCACCAATCGGCCTGCCGACATTGTCGACGTTAATTCTGTAGGTGTTTGGGTTCATCTGATAGCAGTACTTCAAGCTCCGGAATTCAGTGCTCGGGTGTAATTAAAGCCCTCCAGAGAGCGCCGGCAGCCGATGATCCGTGGGCTCAGCCTGGTGGAACCGAGACCACCGGCGAACGGATGGGAAGAGCCGCACACAGGATCATTCAAGCGTAAATTTCGGCATTAAGAGGGTCATTCATATCATCCGTTCTAGCTGACTTGCCCCAGTGCACACCCGCATACTGACCTGAGAGCCAGGACAACCAGCAGACGTGTTGACCTCTGACAGTTTGATCGTCGTGAATGACGAAGCTCACCGCATGCGCCATGGAGCAAACACAGTGCCGGTGACTGGAGCGCGAATCGCGCTAAAGCGGAACAGACTTGCTAAACACCTACCGCACTCTCCTGATTCACTCACTTTTGATTCGATGGGAAGATAGTAGTAGGACAACCTGAGGTGAGCGCGGGCACATTGATCGACAAAGCTTAACAGCCCGTCTACGCGTGCCACATGAAACATGGTTCCACCGCATATGCCAAGCTCCTGTGAAGGCGGCCCAGCGAATGCCATAAAAGCTACATTAAGAAGGAGCCATTATAGTCCTGAGTTGTCCCATCCGTTGGCAACCTTTCAAGCTATAACTGATAGCACCCCGTGATAGATTAAAGGCCGTCAGTTTACTTGTAGATGCGCTCATCTGTCGTGAGACTGGATTCCAAAGTTTCCGCCTCATTTTCTCCCCCTTCTCATGCACTAGTCAATTGATTGAGCCTGGCCACCAAGGTTTAAGAAAGTGGCCCTTGTGGCTGACGCGGCATGGGGCTTACGTCTAAAGTGTGCCACTGGATGCAGGTACGGCAGGCGTTATGGGCTATCGGGCATTCCGCACTTACGGATAGGCGCGTGCAGTGAGCCAGTCCAGCTCCCGGTTGGTCCAGCACAGCCCGCTGTGGGAGCCTGTTGACCTACTGGCTCACGTTCACGCACACCCATACAATTCCAGGCATCAGGTCATGGGGTCATTGACCTAATTCTACATATTTATAATCAGAAAACCACTCAGACACTCGCTCAGGCGTTATCTAACATGGTCAGCACACACCCCGCGCTATGAACTCGCCACACAAATTGATGGTCGCCCATCGAACAACTCACCCGATCTAATCTCCAAATCAGGACTCAGCAACAAGGGCGGCAGAATAGAAGTATACTGACGTATTCCAACAGCGTACATAAGAGGAAGAGCATGTCCAAGGACGGGCTTAAATTGGACCAATCACAATGTCCTTGAGTGGTTAGCATATCATCTGACTGGTTGGGTAGAATTTCTCTTCTGTCGGGGGCTGACGTGACACCAGCACGCGCACGGCATGTAGGCGGATCCACAGGGCGGCGTGCGAGCGAGTCGACGAAGACGGCTTCCCTTACACCCAGCCGTGTTTGCAAGGGATAGCAAATTGGGGTTCCGTAGAAATCCCTCCAGGCGAACACAACTTGCTCCAGCGATCGCACGCCCTTCTGCCTACCTTAATATTGATTTGCTTCGCAAGTGTTATTAACGTAGGCGAGGGAAAAATGCGGCGAGGCGTTGTATATTATTCGACTTCGGTTTACTTTTACTGCCGACATATCGTGCGTGGCACCGTTCGCGGGTTTCCTTCCAAATTGAGTTGCCGTAACGCCCTAGCTGTTAACTCGAGTCTAGAAAAGTGTCCAAAATGTGGCCTACCGAAGGGCCGCAGTACCCCTAAGAGCCATGGACAATAGAGTAAGTATACACGTGACTGGACTTTTTCCCGGTGTCAGTGGTAGGGACGTGCCAGAGGGGTACGGCAAAGATGTAGCTGTCAAACTTAAGGTTTTTTAATAAGTGGTTGTGCTGTTTGTATTGCAGTTAAACCCAAATTTTTGCGTAACAATTTGAACCGAACGTAAAAAAATGTACCACACAGAACAAGCAAAAAGCTAATTCAGTGATACTTAGGGTAAACACAGTGGACTGCAGGTCATAATTTGCAAGAGGACCGCTTGAGGAACCGAGAAAGAGTTGTGTAGGAGGTAGCGCTAAGCAACCACCAGTCTGAGACAATGGAAGCGTCAACGGGACGCCGATAACTCGATTATCCATCGGAATAGTTCTCGCGTTAAACATGCCCGAAGAGGCCAGATATCCCCCCCCCTCAAACCAGCTGACGGGTTGTAGTCTCTTTAACTGCATGACCGAAATAAAACTCGTAGAGAAAAAGTATTAACTTTTCAGAAGCAGACTGTATCAGGCAGCCCCACGTAGTTGCTGACCGCTAGGAACTGAGAACTTGCCTCCCCCACCCCGCCCCCGACAGGAAACGGAAAAAGGAACACCACCCCACCCGTAATACGGGTGGTTGTGCGCTTAATTCCAGGGAAAAGAGGGCTAGAGTTAATGATAGGGTTACGTTTGCGGTTAAGGTTAGCGTTAGGACACATGAATATTCACCTTTCGTGGAAGTCAGCTCAAGACCGTCTATATTACGTGGGGAACTTCCTATTTTTATGCCCTGTTAAGGATTATGTACGCAATTCAGACCGGCAAAAAGGTCGCCCATTCGTGACACCACACCAAAACAGGACAAGCCCAGATTGCTCCGAAACGCCAAGCAGACTGGGGTGTACCCATTAGAGGCGGTTTGAAGAGGTAACCCGCACACCAGATGCCTCCCCCTCCAAAAAAAACGGACAGGCCCTTCGCTGAGGGGGAGGGGAACACTTGCTCTGATGGAAAAGCTGAATGGAAACCACCAAGAGGTGGTTAGATAGAGCTTAGGTAATATCCAGGCCAGTGGTTAGTAAGATAATGCATTTAGTAAAGGGAATGCATCTGTACAAGTTAGGTGGCTGAGAGGGCCTTAGTCGAAAATAACGTCACTGTGAAACTTCTTGCCCACTCGAATGTAGTCATTGCGCTCCTCGGAATTCATGGTTCTCACCATGGCTGGAGTGATCTCAGTGTAGGGTATCCGCTTGCCGTTAACGGTTACATTGTAGTCTGCAGAGCCGCCGGCCGAGGTGGCGGAGAGAGAACCAACACCAGAAGCCGACTTTTCCTCACGTTTTCCCGCCTCACCTGCAGCACAGAAGAGAAACAGCTAATAGAAGGGGACATGGCGACAGAGTGGGGGTGGCGTGAAACAGTGTGGGGAAGGCCATGTTTCCATGACACCCGACACCGAGGCGAATTACCAGTAAGAAAATAGGAGCGCAGAAAATCCACAGGGGGTCTCCAGTGGTTCCAACAGAGCACAAGGCGATAAGTGCTTCCCTGGCTATCTGCGCTGCCTCCATCGGAGTGGCGTTCGATGAGGCAAACGGTCCCCCCAGCGTTCATAATACAGGGCCCAACCATAGATCGTCCCGAGCCCAGGCGATCCGGAGATTTTGGTAAACGTCCTCCTTGTATGGTGGGAATGATCGCCCAAGGGACCCGAAGATTAGCAGTTGGATGGCCGAGCACGGTAGTTACTTTATAAAGACCACCAACTACTGCTCCGAGAACCTATGATAATATGCGGATGAGAGAGAACTTGCGCGACAGGGGTTCTCTCACCATCCTCCCTACTCCCTACAAAGCAAAGTTAATATGTCTGAAGACAGGCGTGGGCACAGTGAATAACTGGTAATATTTCCCCTTCATTTCTCACTCATGGAGCATTCGTGCACACTCCCAACCGACATTAACTACATCTCACTCAAATTTCAAACAAGTGAGGACTACCTAAGGGTCACATTGAATAAACAGCCATTGACATCTATGAAAGTGTCGAGACTCCACGTACCAGATCCGTTGTGCATATGTCTTGTATTAGACACAAAAAGATCAAGATAGAGCTGACTGCGGCGACATAACTTTAGTTCTGGAACTGCTTGTTGTCTCAGTCAAAGAATGATCGGTGCGAAGTAATAGAGAAAATGTTTCTCATCTCAGACCTACTCAGGCTCTGGTTAACTGATAAGGGCAAACGCAATGATATGTGGCCCCACTTAGGCTTTGTTTCGATAAAATACATAATTATTTTACTAAGCCGGTTAAGCTTAACCCCTCCCGTCCCTTTTGCTCATTCCCCGTCACGCTGCCCCGAAGGGTTACCATTAGGGGTAGTGTTCGGCTTAAGTAGTTATGGATTAGGCTGTCATTCGCAGCCATCACAGGAATACATGCCACCCGTTTTCTCATCGTCGTACACACAAACACAGACATGCAGTGGTTCTGCTTTTGCAAACAGATCTCTCGATTAAGCGAGTTAGGGTAACACCAAATGATAGATTTAACTGAACATCTTCATGTTAACTGACCCAGCGCGTAACTGACAGCAGATCTACCAGGACCCCCCCCACAAGAACTGGGCTTCGGGCTCAGTCAAGTGTCTTACCGGCTCGGGACGGGGCTAGCTGACAATGGAAAATAACCCAGAAGCGGCCACTCAAATATCCCTGGACGAAGCTCCAGATGGAGGCAGATTAACATCAACAGCTGGACCCTTCCAAACAGGACAATTAAGAAACATAGAGGTTAACCCCTACACCATACTGGCAGCACAGGTACTGGGCTGACGCGGCATGGCACACCTGGGAGGGTTTCGGGTCATTAGTGGGTCCCTCAGCGTACCCTACGTGCTTTTCTGCAGATAATACAGTTTTAAAATATTCATATGAACTTTCTGAGGAAATCAAAAAGCAGCAATACAGATACAGGTAAAACTGAATCGAGAAATGGGGAGGCAGAAGTAGTACCTGACTGCCCATTCTTGGTGAAAGATGCCCCAGCGGAGGATGAAGATGAGGTTTTAACGTTGGTTGAGGAACTTGAGGTTCGATCTGTGCATAAGTAATGGACGAGAGAGGGTTAGTTTAGGTGAAAAAAAAATCCAACACAAAAGTTGGCCCTTTCGGAGCAAAAATTACTAATAGTTTTAGAGTTGCGAAAATTCTCATCAAAGGGTTCAGGAGTAGCAATTGTTTAAACGATCCAACCAGTACTGCGGCCAAGGAGATGTTGGTGGAGCTTCAGAATGGCAAAGTCCAAAGTAATACTCAGACAATGACATTAGGACATCTATCCGCACAGGAACTCAGTGCATTACTCACTGCAATAAAGCTAAAGCAGTTGAGTCCATCACGACGCGCTAAGAGTCACGGCTTGGAAGGTTGCAAACTGAACGGACTAGTCGGCTTTTCTGAGGACTGAGAGTCAGGCTTCAAGGGTTCCTTTGTAATGCGGCCATTATGGCATCCTCACTGATATGAGTCACCCTTACATGCAGTCGGGTAATATGCGCAGATGCGCTGGACCAAAACGGGGTCAGATTGGCTCACAGCACGCGTTTATCGGTCTGCACAGCTTGTGTGTGTGGTGTGCGCGCGCCCAACAGTACTACTCTACATGTGAGTGTGTTGTTCGGCCTTAGACGCAGGCTTTATTACCACGTAAGCTGAAGCACCCGATTTCATCACCGGTTGGTTGGACAGTCGACTAGTGCCCGGAGGAGGGAAGAAGAAGTGAGGCCAACACTGGGGAACCCATCTTCATGTCACATTATCGCATCCTTCGCTGAAATACTTCGTTGGGCTTTAATGAAGAACAAAGAGTCGTGACTTGGAAGACTGCCAACTGACGGGATAACTCAATGCTTCTCAGGATCAGACACCAATGACTCCTTCTCATTATGACTTCCATAACACTCTCACTCATGGGAGGTCTAAGCTGTTACTATTGCAGCCTGATACACATGGAGCGTAACCAGGTCGTGTGTGAGGCACGCGTAGATAGATTGTTTGGATTTGTTAGCCACTGCGAACGCACGTAGCTCCGGCCGTCTTGAAAGTGCCCTGCCATCGGAACAGGGCGGATGAAAAAGGCAGATTTCGGGGGATGTTGTGCAGGTTTTACTGACTACTCATTCACCCCGACGCTGTCTTAACACCGGACACGGACGGGTGAGGGGAGAGAGTGCGTTAGATGCATCGAAAGTCTATTATCAGTATAAACAAATTCACGTGCAAAGCACCGTGCTTGCTTCCGCAACAAAACTGCCGTACGGTTGTGGTGCCACGCGGTAGGTGCGGTGAACCAACGTGGGGCGGGGGGGGGCAGATCCAGGTCCGGCAGGTGTTATTGGGAGTGCGCACTTACAAAAAAAATGCCACAGCGGTGCGAATAGGCGCAGGCTTACGCCGCACCAGCCGCCTGCTCCTGATCTCATTTACGGTCTTCTTGACTGACTTGACACCGGACGCGGTTGGGTGCGGGAAAAGGAAGGGCGGTAGATGCTACCCAAATATACCATCACCATAAAATTATTCATTCACAAGTCATCCTCCCTGTACCCACCGTACTGTGAGGTGGCCACAGTTGGAATCGACCGTCGAACTGCTGGTTGCGGTCATGATGATGATGATGAGGATGATAGTGGGGGAGGTGGTTTGGTTACAACAATGGCAAGATGGCTTACTCAGAGAGGATTTGGGTCCATGGCTGCCCAGACCGCGACGTTCATGGACAATTAGCAGCTGCATGATGCTACTGGCGGCCGAGGAGCCGGCAGTCTGTTGAGAGGAACTGCTGCCGGCGGTGCTGGTGTTGTCTGTGCTGTCAGGGGTGGAATGCAGGGCAGTTGGCACGCGACCGGGTGCCAGGGTCTGCGTTATCGGGTCAGTGTTCGCGGAGGAGACTGCAGAGTCACCGGCACTAGAAGTACCACCGCCGCCACGATCCAGTTCTCCCAGACCTACCGGAAAGGCAGCAGAAACATTGTGGACTTTTTTAGCTCTCGGAAACACGCGAAACAAAAAGATTCGGGTGGAGGGGTGGGAAGTTCAGTCACCTGCGCCCAGCCCTTCATTAATAGTGCTCTCCAGCATCCAAACCGGTCGCTCCTTCGGCACAGATGTCAGGGAGCTCTGCTGGCCGCCCAGGACAATGGTCACAGTGCTCTCGATGGGCGTAAGTGCAGAGGTACCCCGTTTACCATCGTTGGCCCACGAACCCTTATCAAAACCCGAAAGATCCTGGTTGGTCGTCTCGGATGCGGACTGCTAAAAGTAAGACGAAACGGTTGAAGTAAATTGAGAAGGTCAATCTTAAAACAGAAAAACAAGAGAGGGAACAGCTGGCAAATACCGCCTAATTGCTGCTTTCAAAAGCGCGCTCAAACACAGTGGCTAGTATTATAGGCCGATGAACATTACCGGGCTGTTAGTGGGCTCGAGACGAGTGATTTCCGTAGCCGATCGGTGAGCGTTCATCAACGGATGTTAATGTTCGCGACAGAATCCAGCAAAGATGCTATACTTCTAATCAGCGGGTCACGGGTTCGAAACCCAGGTGGTAAACCGCCTGGCTGATGACGGCCAATAAACCAGAAATGGCAATTCCATTCTCTCTTGTCTTCGTTGAAAATACTGACAGGGTCATGGATAAATTAGCCGGCCGCAGATTGCGGGCAGCCAGGGTACGATTACGAATTGAAGTTATCGTTGCGAAGAAGGCATGAATCGGGACCAGAGCCTGGGTGACCTGCGGCCATTTCTTTGGTCAGTATCTGCGACAGAGCTTTTACCTACTACAGAATGACGCAATCCTGGGACCCAAAATGACGTATCAAACGGCCGGACGGAGAATTCATCTTCGGATATAGGCAGAAAAGAACGTAATTCCTAAACAAAGTATTCTTTTTCAAACATCACCAAGCATGCCATGGCCCCAGTACGTCTTTCGTTACCTAGACAGAGAGCTACGGATCGGGTCTTCGGTTGGACTTTCAGAGAACAATGGGTACCAGGGGGACCGACTCGAGAAGCTTATCGCGGTGTGTCGGAGCGATGGACCGAGTAGTTAGTCTGGTTGCAAGGAGTTGTTAGAAAAATTAAAAAGACTGGGACACCTGAAAGTAAGGTAATGCGGAGAACGATTTTCCCAGTGAGTTGGTGCTTCTTGTTCCCGCTCGAATTAACTGCCATCGATCCACGAGCAAACTGGTCTCCAGCAGACAGGGGAACTGCAGCTGGAGGTCAATGGTTTCATGAAGAGAACTTCCGGAAAAGCAATAAAATGCACCACAGTGCCTGGAAACGTCCTACTCAGGAATATGTTCAGGGCCATAGTTTCGACGACGCCTCTTTAGGGCATGGAAAAGTTGAGACTAGCAAATCAAACGCAAGGAAACTCCACCTCCACCATCGTAGCTACCACCACCGAGTTAAAAGGAACAGCCTCATATTGTAGCCAGAAGTGGTCCACCGAGTCCATCACAGCACCGTGGCGCAGGGACAGTGACTTACGCGCTGCATCTATCGCGCTCTGACGCAGGTGGCAGGCACGGCCTGAGCCTGCACCTACGCGAGCCACCACTATCCTCCATGCGCGGCATTTTTTATGGGGGCGCATTCCGAATAACACCTGCCATGCCCTTATATAGCCCCCTGGTGGTCCAGTGCATTTACCACGCGACCGGCTTAGGGAACACCAACATCATCAGCAAAACTTTCATTAACACATCGGAGCATTCAGCTCACGCTAGCAGGTTAGTGAAATGCCCGTTGCAAGCCAGATGGGCTACCATCATTGGCGTTATGGCGGTTGGTAGCATGGGAAAAAGGTGAAAAGACAAATTAAAAATCTTGAACGTACTCCAGGCAGAGGTTCAAGAGCTCGAATTTCGGGCTCGAGAATGGAGGAGGAGAGATGAACACGGTCGCACTCCTTCAGCATATCATCTAGTGGCTCCCGCACCTATAAAAAAACAGGAGCGCTGAAAGGAGATTGTACTAGGCTTCTGTGCAAAAAGGTATTTTTGCAAGTAGACGAGAATCATTTAAAAAACGAATCTACGTCTGTGTGTGACACAATAAGTCTCTTTCAGAACAAAGCCGACTAATGACAATTGTGGTTTAAATAGACGTTTTGTGGTTCCCCATGCAATACACAATGTCAGAACACCGTAGTAGTCCGGATGTCTGCGCGTGGCAAGAACTGCACGGAGGCTTTAAAAAGGGATGAGTAACAGTGGACCGTCTCATCTCCAGTGGGCTTAATTCGAAGAGGGAAGAAAGGCCACTTTAAGGGCATAACAGGCCAGACAGACACATTCGTTTCACGGTTGTTACCGATCACCAGTACGCCATAGGTCTTACGAAGTGAGGTGTATACACAAGTCAAGCTTATTATAGACAACAAAGAACGCTGCCAAGGCATTAACATGCGCAAAAAATCGTGGATTTGGAGGTCGCTAACAAACGCGACATCTCAGGGTCAAAGGAACACAGACAGCTTTTTTGACAAATTCAATCCCTTGAAATCTGAGATCTTTCATGCAGCCTGGTTCGTGTGAAGTTGCTATTCTCAAGGGTGGCATTAGCGCACATAGCATCCAGTGACGACGTTGATGAAAGAGCTCCCATATTCTTGATACCGCATGCAACAGATGAAGCAGGACCAAAGCATCCGGCAGTGGAGCGTTCGCCAATGAGAGCTCAAAAGACTGAGACGCTGTCTTCTTGTACGGAGGGTTGTTCAAGGGTACTTATTTAGATATAACTGACAGCCGTCGTCCTTTATTGACGCGAAAAGATGAACCAGCAGGAAGCGGAAGGTACGGAAAAACTCTGAGATAACACTGAAAGTGCGGGATTTTCACAGAGGAACGAGGTCAAGAGCACAGCCTTAAGAAGTTCGGCGGTAATTTGTCCTGTCATGCTGTCGACAATCCTTAACTGCCCTATGGCTAACCACGGAACGGCGCAAGTAATGAGAATCCGATCTCTCTAATAAAAATCGACGAGGGCTCTTAAGGTCGGAGGACACAAGCAAAGCAGGTCAGCCCTCGCAGCTTTCAAGATCCGTTTTTCAAAGTGATGCGGATTTTTTTTCGCTCATCCACGATGATAACTAGTACCAAACGTACTTTAACTTTGGTGAAAAGGCTTAATTTGGAGTCATCGCTGGTAATGGAGGGGAAAAAGAGGCCTCTTCAGCTCTTCGAGACAACAAACCCGCTTTAAAGAGAGTAGAATGCGCAAAAAGCCGTGGATTTGGAGGTTGTCAACTAACGGGATATCACTAGGTCAATTGTAACGAGGGCAGACTGCCATGGCTTGTTTTAAAGTGGCTTATGTGGCAATCTCACTCACGTGATATACAGGATACTTCACTGAGGTCTGATTTGTGTGAAGCTGTTGTTCTTATGAGTGACTGTAATGCGCAAAGGGTGCAGTGAGGAGATATGCAGAAGAAGGTTTACCTTCGACTACTGTCCTCTGAAGATAACAGCTGAAGCCCTCCTCACACAGAGGGCAAGCAACTTGTCTTCACAAAGGACCCCCAATATTAAAGACGCGTTAGATTGCTTACCTTCACTCAGTTGAAGTGGCCACGTACGAATTCTATGAAATCACCTCATATAATTTATCCGTGTTCTAATCTCAGCCCGTCCAAACCTGGGGGCGTGTGGCAGGCTGAAGACGGCAAATAAACTGGAAAAGGCCAGACCAGTCTCTCATGTTTTTGCCAGCATTCCTTCCTAAGCACATCTTTTGCACCAAGTCTTATTTAAAGCTTGAAGCAGAGTGCAAATAGTCAGGCTTGGACAAGATCTCAGCAAAAGTTTCTTAAGAAATTGTGGGGCCCTTGTTCGCTTCATTTAGGAACTTTTTCAGACCGGAATTCTCCCTCCTGACCAGAAAAACACACATACCACACCCAGTTAGACAATTGTAGCTAATCATTGACGAACATCGACCGATCGTTAACGGAACTGCCTCTTCCAGTTGTGCCTTGGGACTCATTCTCGAGCCCCGCCCATTTTTGGCTCATTAGCTGGCATCAGCCAGTCATACCCAACCCCAGGCGGTGCACCACCCGAGGCTCGAGCCCGCGACATGGTGATCAGAATTTCAACGCTCTAAACATTTAGCCACGGGCTCGTTGTTTTGCCAAATTAGCTCAGGAAAAGGGACATTCATTGAGTGAGTTCCGTTAACGATGGGTGAGCGTTCATTAATGAATTTCAATATTTTTGATCTAAACCGGCATGACAATGAACCCATGTGTCAGCTTTGGACTTCTAGTCAACAGGTTGCGGGTTTGAGCCTGAGGTTGGGCATGACAGACTGCTGACGGCTAATCAGCAAGAAATGGCTACTCCAGTCTCCATTGTCTATGTAAGCATTATTAGTCTGCCTCTAGTAATCTGACCCACTTGAAGCTATCACAGTACGCTAGAAGCTGTGGCTTAGAAGGTTGCCAGCTGACAAGATAACTCGGCCCCCCGGACTGAGAGTCATTCTGCCATGACTCCTTCTTAATGTGGCCTTAATAGCACTCTTCGT
>WEDG01004532.1:0-11184 GCA_017591395.1 Schistocephalus solidus
GTACTTCGACATAGGTACTAGCGAAAAGCCCAAGACACGTGTTTCGCCGATCGTTTCTGCTGCTGCGTGACGCAGCAAACCAGGGTTCGGCTCCTCAGTGGGTCCCCAGCGTTCTCCTATGCGGTTTCTGGTATATGGACTCAGAGAATAATCAAGGAAATAATTTCTGAAATTATTAAGTGCAGGACATGGAGTCAGATGATTCGGAATTGACGTTTTTAGGGTCAGGCCCGAAATTTGTAATGAACATTTGGGTCGAAGACAATCAACCACTGTGGAATAACCACGTAATGCCCATTCTACAAACAAGTATTACTACAAGTAGTATGAATCGTTTATGGCACATATATTATACTGGTCTTCCGACATAGGTACTAGCTAAAAGCCCAGACACGTGTTTCGCCGATGTTTCTGCTGCTGCGTGACGCAGCAACAAGGGTTCGGCTCCTCAGTGGGTCCCCCAGCGTTCTCTATGCGGTTTCTGGTATATGGACTCCAGAGAATAATCAAGGAAATAATTTCTGAAATTATTAAGTGCAGGACATGGAGTCAGATGATTCGGAATTGACGTTTTAGGGTCAGGCCCGAAATTTTAATGAACATTTGGGTCGAAGACAATCAACCACTGTGGAATAACCACGTAATGCCCATTCTACAAACAAGTAGTACTACAAGTAGTATGAATCGTATATTGCACATATATTTATACCGTTCTTCCGACATAGGTACTAGCTTAAAAGCCCAGACACGTGTTTTCGCCGGATGTTTCTGCTGCTGCGTGACGCAGCAACCATGAGGGTTCGGCTCTCAGTGGGTCCCCAGCGTTCTCTATGCGGTTTCTGGTATATGGACTCAGAGAATAATCAAGGAAATAATTTCTGAAATTATTAAATGCAGGACATGGAGTCAGATGATTCGGACATGACTTTTTAGGGTCAGGCCCGAAATTACAATGAACATTTGGGTCGAAGACAATCAACCACTGTGGAATAAACCACGTCATGCCCATTCTACAAACAAGTAGTACTACAAGTAGTATGAATCGTATATTGCACATATATCATACCGTACTTCCGTCATAGGTACTAGCTTAAAGCCCAGACAGGTGTTTCGCCGATGTTTCTGCTGCTGCGTGACGCAGCAACCAGGGGTTCGGCTCCTCAGTGGGTCCCCCAGCGTTCTCTATGCGGTTTCTGGTATATGGACTCCAGAGAATAATAAAGGAAATAATTTCTGAAATTATTAAGTGCAGGACATGGGAGTCAGATGATTCGGAATTGACGTTTTAGGGTCAGGCCCGAAATTTTAATGAACATTTGGGTCGAAGACAATCAACCACTGTGGAATAACCCACGTAATGCCCATTCTACAAACAAGTAGTACTACAAGTAGTATGAATCGTGTATGGCACATATATTATACCGTACTTCCGACATAGGTACTAGCTTTAGGCCCAGACACGTGTTACGCCGATGTTTCTGCTGCTGCGTGATGCATTAACCAGGGGTTCGGCTCCTCAGTGGGTACCCCAGCATTCTCTATGCGGTTTCTGGTATATGGACTCCAGAGAATAATCAAGGAAATAATTTCTGAAATTATTAAGTGCAGGACATGGAGTCAGATGATTCGGAATTGACGTTTTAGGGTCAGGCCCGAAATTTTAATGAACATTTGGGTCGAAGACAATCAACCACTGTGGAATAACCACGTAATGCCCATTCTACAAACAAGTAGTACTACAAGTAGTATGAATCGTATATTGCACATATATTATACCGTTCTTCCGTCTTGGTACAAGCTGAAAGCCCAGACACGTGCTTCGCCGATTAATCTGCTGCTGCGTGACGCAGCAACCAGGGGTTCGGCTCCTCTGTGGGTCCCCAAGCGTTCTCTTTGCGGTTTCTGGTATATGGACTCCAGAGAATAATCAAGGAAATAATTTCTGAAATTATTAAGTGCAGGAAATGGAGTCAGATGATTTGGACATGACGTTTTAGGGTCAGGCCCGAAATTTCAATGAACATTTGGGTCGAAGATAATCAACCACTGTGGAATAACCACGTAATGCCCAGTCTACAAAAAAGTAGTACTACAAGTAGTATGAATCCTATAAAGCGCATATATTATACCGTACTTCCGACATAGGTACTAGCTAAAAGCCCAGACACGTGTTTTGCCAATTTTACTGCAGCTGCGTGACGCAGCAACCAGGTGCTCGGCTACTCAGTGGGTCCCTCAGCGTTCTCTCTGTGGTTTCTGGTATATGGACTCCAGATAATAATCAAGGACATAGTTTCTGAAATTATTAAGTGCAGGACATGGAGTCAGATGATTCGAACATGACTTTTTAGGGTCAGACCGAAATTTAAATGAACATTTGGGTCGAAGACAATCAACCACTGTGGAATAAGCACGTAATGCCCATTCTACAAACAAGTAGTACCACAAGTAGTATGAATCGTACATGGCACATATATTATACCGTACTTCCAACATAGGTACAAGCTTAAAGACCAGACACGTGTTTCACCGATGATTCTGCTGCCGCGTGACGCAGCAACCAGGGGTTCTGCTCCTCAGTGGGTCCCCCAGCGTTCTCTATGCGGTTTCTGGTATATGGACTCCAGAGAATAATCAAGGAAATAATTTCTGAAATTATTAAGTGCAGGACATGGAGTCAGATGATTCGGACATTACTTTTTAGGGTCAGGCCCGAAATTTCAATGAACATTTCGGTTGAAGACAATCAACCACTGTGAAATAACCACGTAATGCCCATTCTACAAACAAGTAGTACTACAAGTAGTATGAATCGTATATTGCACATATATTATACCGTTCTTCCGTCATAGGTACTAGCTTAAAGCCCAGACACGTGCTTCGCCGATTTTTCTGCTGCTGCGTGACGCAGCAACCAGGGGTTCGGCTCCTCAGTGGGTCCCCCAGTGTACTCTATGCGGTTTCTGGTGTTTGGACTCCAGAGAATAATCAAGGAAATAATTTCTGAAATTATTAAGTGCAGGACATGGAGTCAGATGATTCGGACATGACTTTTTAGGGTCAGGCCCGAAATTCCAATTAACATTTGGGTCGAAGACAATCAACCACTGTGGAATAACCACGTAATGCCCATCATACAAACAAGTAGTACTACAAGTAGTATGAATCGTGTATGGCACATATATTATACCGTACTTCCGACATAGGTACTAGCTTTAGGCCCAGACACGTATTTCAACGACGTTTCTGCTGCTGCGTGACGCAGCAACCAGGGGTTCGGCTCCTCAGTGGGTTCCTTAGCGTTCTCTATGCGGTTTCTGGTATATGGAATCCAGAGAATAATCAAGGAAATAATTTCTGAAATTATTAAGAGCAGGACATGGATTCAGATGATTCGGACATGACTTTTAAGGGTCAGGCCCGAAATTTCAATGAACATTCCGGTCGAAGACAATCAACCACTGTGAAATAACCACGTAATGCCCATCCTACAAACAAGTAGTACTACAAGTAGTATGAATCGTGTATGGCACATATATTATACCGTACTTCCGACATAGGTACTAGCTAAAAGCCCAGACACGTGCTTCGCCGATTTTTCTGCTGCTGCGTGACGCATCAACCAGGGGTTCGGCTCCTCAGTGTGTCCCCCAGCGTTCTCTTTGCCGTTTCTGGTATATGGACTCCAAAGAATAATCAAGGAAATAATTTCTGAAATTATATATTGCAGGACATGCAGCCTGATGATTCGGACATGACGTTTTAGGGTCAGGCCCGAAATTTAAATGAACATTTGGGTCGAAGACAATCAACCACTGTGAAATAACCACGTAATGCCCATTCTACAAACAAGTAGTACTTCAAGTAGTATGAATCGTATATGGCACATATATGATACCGTTCTTCTGACATTGGTACGAGCTAAAAGCCAAGACAAGTGTTTCGTCGATGTTTCTGCTGCTGCGTGACGCAGCAACCAGGGGTTCGGCTCGTAAGTGGGTTCCCTAGCGTTCTCTTTGCCGTTTCTGGTATATGGACTCCAGAGAATAATCAAGGGAATAATTTCTGAAATAAATAAGTGCAGGACATATAGTCAGATGATTCCGACATGACTTTGTAGGTTCAGGCCCGAAATTCCAATGAACATTTGGGTCGAAGTCAATAAACCACTGTGAAATAACCACGTAATGTCCATTCTACAAACAAGTAGTACTACAAGTAGTATGAATCGTATATTGCACATATATTATACCGCACTTTCAACATTGGTACGAGCTTAAAGCCAAGACACGTGTTTTGCCGATGTTTTTGCTGCTGCTTGACGCAGCAACCAGGGTTTCGGCTCCTCAGTGGGTCCCCCAGCGTTCTCTATGTGGTTTCTGGTATATGGACTCCAGAGAATAATCAAGGAAATAATTTCTGAAATTATTAAGTGCAGGACCTGGAGTCAGATGATTCGGACATGACTTTTTAGGGTCAGGCTTGAAATTCCAATGAACATTTGGTTCGAAGACAATCAACCACTGTGAAATAACTACGAAATGTCCATTCTACCAACAAGTAGTACTACAAGTAGTATGAATCGTATATGGCACATATATTATACCGTACTTCCGACATAGGTACTAGCTAAAAGCCCAGACACGTGTTTCGCCGATGTTTCTGCTGCTGCGTGACGCATCAACCAGGGGGTTCGTCTCCTATGTGGGTCCCCCAGCGTTCTCTATGCGGTTTCTGGTATATGGACTCCAGAGAATAACCAAGGAAATAATTTTTGAAATTATTAAGTGCAAGACATGGAGTCAGATGATTCGGACATGACGTTTTAGGGTCAGGCCCGAAATTTAAATGAACATTTTGGTCGAAGACAGTCAACCACTGTGAAATAACCACGTAATGCCCATTCTTCAAACAAGTAGTACTACAAATAGTATGAATCGTAAATGACACATAAATTATAACGTACTTCCGACATAGGTACGAGCTAAAAGCCCAGACACGAGTTTCGTCGATGTTTCTGCTGCTGCGTGAGGCATCAACCAGGGTTTCGTCTCCTCAGTGGGTCCCCCAGCGTTCTCTATGCGGTTTCTGGTATATGGACTCCAGAGAATAATCAAGGAAATAATTTCTGAAATTATTAAGTGCAGGACATGGATTCAGATGATTCGGGCATGACCTTTTAGGGTCAGGACCGAAATTTCAATGAAAATTTGGGTCGAAGACAATCAACCACTGTGGAATAACCATACCCCTTGTTGCTGCGTCACGCAGCAGCAGTAACATCGGCGAAACGTGTCTGGGCTTTTAGCTAGTACCTATGTCGGAAGTACTGTATAACATTTGTGCCATATACGATTCATATTACTTGTTGTACTAATTTTTTGTAGAATGGGCATTACGTGGTTATTCCACAGTGGTTGATTGTCTTTGACCCAAATGTTCATTGAAATTTCGGGCCTGATCCCAAAACGTCATGTCCGAATCATCTGACTCCATGTCCTACACTTAATAATTACAGAAATTATTTCCTTGATTATACTCTAGAGTCCATATACCAGAAACCGCATAGAGAATGCTGGGGGACCCACTGAGGGGCCGAACCCCTGGTTTCTGCGTCACGCAGCAGCAGAAACATCGGCGAAACACATGTCTGGGCTTTTTGCTTGTACCTTTGTCGGAAGTACGGTATAACCTATGTGCCATAAACGATTCATATAACTTGTAGTACTACTTGTTTGTAGAATGGGCATTACGTGGTTATTCCACAGTGGTTGATTGTCTTCGACCTAAAGGTTCATTGAAATTGCGGGCCTTATCCCAAAACGTCATGTCCGAATCATCTGACTCCATGTCCTGCACTTAATAATTTCAGAAATTATTTCCGATTATTCTCTGGAGTCCATATAAAAGAAACCGCATAGAGAACGCTGGGGGACCCACTGAGGAGCCGAACCCTGGTTGCTGCGTCACGCAGCAGCAGAAACATCGGCGAAACACGTGTCTGGACTTTTAGCTAGTACCTATGTCGGAAGTACGGTATAATATATGTGCCATATACGATTCATACTACTTGTAGTACTACTTGTTTGTAGAATGGGCATTACGTGGTTATTCCACAGTGGTTGATTGTCTTCGACCCAAATGTTCATTGAAATTTCGGGTCTGACCCTAAAAAGTCATGTCCGAATCATCTGACTCCATGTCCTGCACTTAATAATTTCAGAAATTATTTCCTTGATTATTCTCTGGAGTCCATATACCAGAAACCGCATAGAGAACGCTGGGGACCCACTGAGGAGCTGAACCCCTGGTTGCTGCGTCACGCAGCAGCAGAAACATCGGCGAAACACGTGTCTGGGCTTTTAAGCTAGTACCTATGTCGGAAGTACGGTATAATATATGTGCCATATACGATTCATACTAACTTGTAGTACTACTTGTTTGTAGAATGGGCATTACGTGGTTATTCCACAGTGGTTGATTGTCTTCGACCCAAATGTTCATTGAAATTTCTGGCCTGACCCTAAAAAGTCATGTCCGAATCATCGGACTCCATGTCCTGCACTTAATAATTTCAGAAATAATTTCCTTGATTATTCTCTGGAGTCCATATACCAGAAACCGCATAGAGAACGCTGGGGACCCACTGAGGAGCCGAACCCCTGGTTGCTGCGTCACGCAGCAGCAGAAACATCGGCGAAACACGTGTCTGGGCTTTTAGCTAGTACCTATGTCGGAAGAACGGTATAATATATGTGCCATATAAGATTCATACTACTTGTAGTACTACTTGTTTGTAGAATGGGCATTACGTGGTTATTCCACAGTGGTTGATTGTCTTTGACCCAAATGTTCATTGAAATTTCGGGTCTGACCCTAAAAAGTCATGTCCGAATCATCTGACTCCATGTCCTGCACTTAATAATTTCAGAAATAATTTCCTTGATTATTCTCTGGAGTCCATATACCAGAAACCGCATAGAGAACGCTGAAGGACCCACTGAGGAGCCGAACCCCTGGTTGCTGCGTCACGCAGCAGCAGAAACATCGGTGAAACACGTGTCTGGGCTTTTAGCTAGTACCTATGTCGGAAGTACGGTATAATATATGTGCCATATACGATTCATACTACTTGTAGTACTACTTGTTTGTAGAATGGGAATTACGTGGTTATTCCACAGTGGTTGATTGTCTTCGACCCAAATGTTCATTGAAATTTCTGGCCTGACCCTAAAATGTCATGTCCGAATCATCGGACTCCATGTCCTGCACTTAATAAATTCAGAAATTATTTCCTTGATTATTCTCTGGAGTCCATATACCAGAAACCGCATAGAGAACGCTGGGGGACCCACTGAGGAGCCAAACCCCTGGTTGCTGCGTCACGCAGCAGCAGAAACATCGGCGAAACACGTGTCTGGGCTTTTTGCTAGTACCTATGTCGGAAGTACGGTATAATATATGTGCCATATATATATATATATATATATATATATATATATATATATATATATTTGGCAAAGACGTAATTGCGATTTACATATTCGTTAGATCCCCGAAGGTCGTATATAAATGGGTTCACAGCTCTTCGCACTTCTTATGAAGCTAGCGGACTGTAGATATCATGATGGTTGTTTCGCGGTGCCAGCTCAAGCGAAATTGACATTCTCGAAGAGTTTCTTGCTCTGAATTGCCGTTCAAAAGAGAAAGAATGATACCAGTATGTGTATTTCAAGTGTTTTGAGCAGCAAGATGTTTCTAAGATTATTACGATGTTTCCAGTTCTTTTTTCGTTTGAAAGGATACAATATTGTCGTGAACTCGAAATCATGAGTAAACAATCCGTTTCGCCACATCTCCTGGAATATCGTTGTGAGTTTCACCATCAGCCGGAGCCAATAAGATTATAAGCGAGTTTTTGGTGACCTTTGATTCCTTGCTCACACTCGGTCTTTTGGATGCTTTTGAGAACGCCAGCATTTTGGAATGCATGCGTCTCTGGTATCTGCTGATGATAATGGCAGAGATGTTAGGAAAGCATTTGTGTAGTACAGGTGTGCCATCAGTTCCCAACAGATTTTAATCATTTTTTCAATGAGGAAGCATACAGGTGCCCACACGTACGATCGTTTAGATCCAGAAGACACCACTGAGTAGGCCACAGATACCTGTGACGTTTCACTTCTGCCAACTGAGGCGTAGGGGTACTAGTTAGGAGAAGCATCACACAGAAAGCATTCGGTCGCTCCATTTGTCTCGTATAGGCGGTGAATGCTCATGTGGCTGAATCTAACTGGTACACAACTGTACCCTGTCGCTTCTCCAATTTTGGAACTTCCCAGTGGCACCACCTCTTGAAACAGTCACGACAGACGGGCTACACCAGGTAAGGGTCTCCGGTTATGTATGTGCCTCCACACCCGGTATGTCTGACTCCCAAACTTCCCTCCTCCCCCCTCTCAAAATTCATACGTTGGGGGCGATAAGCAACCCCGTATGAGGTCCAGGCTAACACGGGTCACTCTCCCACTCAAACAAATCCGTGACCCATGGTGGAGTTATGCAGTCATCTGGGATGTCTGAGCAGCCTTTTTTAGGGACAGCAGTAATTGCCTTCTCGCGATAGAAGGGGTTAGAAAATGTGTCCTAAACAAATATTGGGTCTCACCTCTGCAGCCGGACACTGCTTGCAGATTGCAAAATCCGTGATCGCCAAACTCAAACAAAAAACCATACCCCCGTCCCAATCCCAGGGCTCCGTCTCCATCCCCCGCAGTATACTTACCGGGGTGCTCGCTTGATTCCGCTCACAATAGCAGCCTGGAATGCTCGTTCCCTTTTAAAGAAACCGAGGAGCAACCAGCTGGAATGGAGTACGGCCTTAGTCGCTCCTGAACTGGCGCGCTCTAAGGTGGACATTGCTGCTCTCAGCGAGACCCGATTCTCTGAGCAGTATCAGCTGGAGGAGGTGGGTGGCTACGGAAGGCAGAACGACGCGACGCTGATGTTGCCTTTCCCATCGTGGGACATCGTGGGACATCTGTCATGTCTTCCGCTGGGTATAAATGCTCGTCTGATAAGCTTCCACCCTCCTGTTTGGAGAGAGAATTTAGCCACCACCATCAGCGCCTACGCTTCCACAATGGCGAGCTCTGGTGAACCGAAGCACAAGTTCTACGCCAACCTGCACGTCCTGCTGTCTACTGTGCCGAAGGCGGACAAGATACTTGTCCTTGGTGACTGCAACGCCCGTGTCCAGAGAGATCACGCTCCCAGACAGAGAGTGCTGGGTACCCACCTTCTCCGTGGCTGTAACCTTAACCACCTCCTGTTCTGTTAACCTGTGCGGAAAACTTTCTCCTGCTGAACAACACCTTCTTCTACCATCCGACACAGGAGAAGGCCACGTTAATGCATCCTTGTTCGCGGCGCTGGCAGCTGCTGGACTATGTTCTCGTCCGGAGGCGAGAACGACAGGACGTGCCGGTAACCAAGGCGATTCACGATGCCCATAGTTGGACGGATTTCTGCCTCGTCATCTCCCAGATGTGGCTTCGGTTTCAACCCCGACGAAAGCCTGCATACTGTTTTGATTTCGACAACCAAATAACCCAGAAACTGGCTAACCTGCATGCTCCACAAAAAAATGTCACCGTGGAGACACAATGGTGTCAAATGCGAAATGTCATCCAGTCCACAGCCCTTGATATCCTCGGACGCACACGCCCTCCAAACCAGGAGCAGTTTGACGATAATAACGCCGACATCAACAACTTATACGCTGAGAAGAATGGACTACACAAAGCCTACATGGACCTTAGAATTGACGCCACAAAAGCAGCCAACTTCAAATGCCGTCGCCTTGTACACCAACAGATTTGGGAGGTTAGGGAGGCCTTGATGATCCAAAAGGCTGAGGAAATCCAGGAGAATGCAGATCGCAATGAAATAAAATAACATTTTCAAAGCCATCAAGGTCATCTTTAGCCTCTATACCAAGGGGTCCGCGCTGCTGCTCAGCTCTGACAGCACAACACCACTGACAGAGAAATATCAAATTCTGAAGCACAGGGCCAAGCACTTCTTAAGTGTTCTTAATTGCTCATCAGTCATCTACGTTGCTGACATTGACCAACTTCTTTAAGTGGAAATGAACAATGACCTTAATCTTCCGCCTTCCCTAGCAGAAACCATCCGCGCCGTGCAGGAGATTTCCTGCGATAAAACACTGGAATCCGGCGCAATCCTACCGGAAGTCTAGAAGCACGGTGGGCACCGTATGTTTGCGGAACTCACAACACTCTTCCAGGAGATGTGGCGCTAAGGACAATTTCCTCAGCATTTCCAAGACGCAACCATCGTTTGTCTCTAACAGTGGAAGGGGAACGGGTAAGTCTGTGATAATCACAGAGGCATCTCATTGCTCAACATCGGCAGGAAGATCTTTGCCCGTATCCTTCTCAATCGTCTGAACGGTCACCTAGAGCAGGGTCTGCTCCCGGAAAGCCAATGTGGCTGTCGCTGACACCACGGAACAACCAACATTAAATTTGCCACCAGCCGGCTAAAAGAAATGCGCCAGGAAATGCACTCCAAAATCAGACAACTACAGGCTTGAACGGTGATCTGACTACACTGTTTACAATCTAACGCGCTTGAAACTATCCTGATATGCTAAAAACCGTGGCTTAGGAAATTGCCAACCAACGGAATAACTCGGACCGCGTGGTCAGTCCAATGTGTGCTTTTTGTGTAGTTGCTGACTGGCGGATTGAGAGTCAGGCTGCAATGGATCCTTCTTAATGCGGTTTTAATGGCACTCCTTCACCGTGGGATCCAAGCAAGGTATGGTGGTATGGCTAGGGGTGGTGCTTGTCACGCCAGCCACCTGCGCCATCACCCACGTTTAGTCTTCTTGATTCTTTCATGACACTGGGCTCAGGTGGGGGACGAGGAGAGAGTGCAGAAGATGCAGCGCAAATATGCTATCACTTTAAACTAAATAACGCGCAAGTCACCGTCCCTGCCCACCCTTCTGTGGAGCATACCGTGCGCATCGTTGGAATACGAAAGTCAAACTGAACTGAACGGTTGCCGCGCGGTTTGAATTTTCGAGCAATAAGAAGACCGAATTTAATCGAGTCTTTGCACTGAAACAATCAGTCCACATACATTAATTGGTTC
>WEDG01004533.1:0-23613 GCA_017591395.1 Schistocephalus solidus
CAATTTCAAACGACACGGAGTAGGTAGAATTTGCGATTCCTCCCACACACTGGAAAAGGTTTCACTTTCCAGCGCTAGATTAATATCTTACACAAAAGTGACGGGAAAATACCATTAGCATCTGCCTTTATAATACATATCTGTATGCTATCTGGTCCATGACTATAAGCTTTACGAAAACGTCGAATGGCTACGGTTACGTCCCAGAGGGTAAAAGTTATGGTTTCGAGGACGGCACCGATCCAAACCTGGATGGGTGGAGGAGGAGCGGCTGAATTTTCAATAAATGATCTGGACAAGAAAACGTTCAAACTATCATCCGTCAATTTTTCATCTTCTACAGGATTGCAAATTCAGTCCAGTAGGATGGGATGCCCTGTTTTACTATGGGTTCTTATTGCGCGTGATAAACTTTTCGTGACATTAAACGAACGGTTGTCGACATATTTGACCTCATAGGCTAGCCATTTTTCTTTGGTTAGCCTCTTAGCCTGCTCAAAAATACGTCGAATCAAGGGCAGAACGGAAATTAATTTTGCAATTGGAATCGCTGAGAGAGTTTGCGCAACCAACAGCTCTCATCAACCGCAGTAAATTGTGGATGGTCTTAAGTCCGAAATGCCAACGCATGCTTAATATAGATACAGCTTCCTCCACCACGGCTGTCACGGCGATCATTTTGAGTACAAGTATAACCTATAAGAGAGAGTTCGGGTCGGCTACGGAAGGTGGTGCCTATGTTTCACTTACTTTAACAATATCTGGACAGTGGACAAAGACAAGAGTCTGAAGCAGAGGTATTTTATTGAGCAAGTATCTAGCATTAAGAACGAACAGTTTAAATGGGCAAGGTGGTTGTTTTTGACGGAGGGTGGCTAAATCATCCAGTGGTTGATGGGCCACTGAACATAGGGGGCTGGTGCTCCTGCCCTGTTCTAAAAAAAGGTTGTGAGATCGTACGCGCCTGATGTGGGTGAAGGGGAGTAAAATGTGGTGGTGGAAAGGACCGACAAGGAAACTGAGCACAACCGCTACCTATTGGGGCACGTCCGGGAAATCCCTGGACAGGATACTGCAAAGTAGTTCTAGTAAAGTAAAACAGAAGATCAGGGGAGTTTAGTAGTCCAGCAGGACCCTTCGTATTAAGAGACAACTGGGGAAACGACCATGGAGACAATTGGCTGCGGGATGGGTGATGCTCTTCTGCGGGTGATACAGAAACACTATTTCTGGGCAAGAATGCTTGTATGTTTCGTTTATCAGCCTCAGTATGAGTTCTGGGTGGTAGCTGTAAATTCGATGCAGTTGGGCTGGGGATGTTTGCCGGATAAATAAGTGATCGTAACGGAGTATTTTTCGAAGAGAGGCTAAATGTTTGCGGTTTTCGAGTGGTCGAGACTTGATCCAGACTTTTCTTTGAGCAAAAGCCTGCGTTGGTTTACCCCGAGTAACTAGTACACTTGTAACGGGTGTAGGAATTAAAGAAGAACTGTTGTTTTGGGATCCTACAAGATCATTCAATGTCGGTTTCCGTGCAGAGTTAGCTGGGGATTCAGATGGCGAAGTCGTAGATGAAAATGGAGGCGATTTGTTCAAAATGGCAACAGAGGTAGTCATTTCTCTGTTGCTTGTCGACAATTTAAAATTTTTCAGTTTTCTCTTTATTGGAATGAAGTCAGGGGAAACTGATAAATGCCATTTTCGACAAAATCATCTACTTATCTTCTTCATAGAGATTATGAAGTCAACCTCCACCAAGATTGTTTGAGATCGGGAATATGATGATGGTGTGCTGCTCACCGATCTGCTTAAGGAACATATATGTTCCGTTGTGCCATGGAGCTCAGAATAGAGCCTTCGCAGGCGGTCGCGTAGCGACATGTAGCGAATGTTTTAAAACTGGAGCCGACAAAAACACAGGAGACCGGAATGGCCATTTCTAGCTCATAAGCCCTCATCAGCCAGTCATAACCAATCTTAGTAGGTAAGCCACCTGTGGCTCGATCCCGTGGCCTGTTTAGCAAAAGTACAAAGTTTGTTGGTTCAAATAATTATTAATCTTAATTTTCCTCGAAAACGAAAGAAACCAAACAATCGTCCGTTGTGGATATACCGCGAACTTCAACTCGCATCTAAAAGCAGAAATAAGATGTGGAAGTGGTTAAGACTGACCAGCCGTGTCGAACACTTTTAGGAATACAAAAGGATAACGGGAGGCAAACCGAATCCGAAGGCACTATGAGCTAACCATACTACAAAGTTCTTTGAAGCATCGCAAGATACTTCACAGTTACAAATGTATAAAGCTTGTTCAACAAGCTGGACGAACTAAGAAGCATTGTGGAGGAAATTAAAAAAGACACTATGGCTTTCACTGAATCGTGGCTTACTGTAGACATTATTGATTCCGAAATATCCCTTAGAGGATATCAGCACATCAGGCAAGATAGACTAAGTCAAGGAGGAGATAAAGTCAACGAAAAACTACAGAAATGGTTAAAAGACAAACTTATCTGTCCAAACATCACCTTGGGAACACGGACGAGAGATGAAAAACCGTCAAACTGTCTTGACCTGATTTTTACTCGAGATGAGGTAAATGTACTAGACAAAGAGGATTGACCGCCATATGGATCAAGCAATTAAAATACGCTGTGCTTTGAGAACTCGATACCCGATACTTGGGAAAGAAACATTTGGAAGGGGACTACTCACATATGAGAAGACAAATGTCACAGATATCCTGGGAAACATACTACATGGTGGAACCAATAATGATTGGATGACTTTCAGCTCATTATTGAAAACGAATGTTTACCTTAACTGCCCTCTCAGAAAAAGAAAACCCGGAACCACCCAATGTGGATAAAATCAAACTTTCAAACCTCTTTCAAAAAAATTGCTTCTAAAGGCGTTACAGAAAAACCTGCTCCAAAGCTCACTTACGGGAATATAAGCAGCAACGCAACGTTTGTAAAGGCGAGGCTACTAAGCTGCGAAGGAAGTTTGAACTGAAAATACTTCAAAAATCGTTAGAGCACCTCAAAATGCTATATGGCTACATAAGAAGTACAAAGAGAACTCAGAAAATCATTCCTGTCCTTAGATCTGCAGGTGGAAAACTGGAGGCTGACAACCAGATTAAATCATCTCTTCTTTCGAAATTCTTTCAGACCACCCTCAACGGAGAGTTCAATACATTTGCCGTGATTCTACCCGTTTTTCGACCAATGTTTATCCTTCCTTTCCATTCCTCCTCCACCTCTTCGTCATCCACAAGAGAGGACCTTGACCTAGACTTTTCAATGACCAAAGTCGGAACCGAATTACTCCGTATAAAGCCTGTCAATTCGCCTGGGCCGGATAGAAATCCTGCATTAGCACTTAGGGAACTTGATGACGAACTGTGTGTACCACTGTCAATCATATTCCAAAAGTACTTTGAAGAACGTAAACTCATGAAATACTGGAAGTGTGCATTCATCACCCCGCTCTATAAAGGACGTTCCTGACTGGACTGCGAATATAACCGTCCTGTCAGATAAACTTGTATAGCACGCAAAATACTGGAACATATACTCAAGTGGCATTTAATGCGTTATCTGGAAAATAACCGAATATTATGCGATGTCCAACATGGCTTCTGTCCAGGACGTTTCTGTCTCACGAGTACTCTTAAGTCGAACGAGAAATGGACAAAGGCCACAGATAAAGGTTATTTAATGTGTCATATTTTGACTTCAGTAAGGCCTTTGATAGCGTACCACACGGGCTTCTTTTACAGAAGATTTTGGATGCAGGAAATCAAAGAAAACCTTTCATTTGGATCAAGAGTTTCTTGTCTTTCAGAGAACAGAGCGTTGTTGTTGTAAACTGTAGCTCGTAATAGGCAAAAACAGAAAGTTGCGTCCCACAGGGTTCTGTTTTGGGTCCACTACACTTCCTAATCTACGTGAACGACTGTCTCAAAGACATTGATTTTGAAGCTTTCATGTTTGCAGATGACAAAAATATAGACTGAAGTCAGCGGCGCTGATGACGCAAACGAATTACAATCGAATATCGCAAAACTTAGGGCCTGGTCAACCAGGTGGCTTCATAAGTTGAATGTTTCCAAGTGTGTGATCCTACACATAAGCACCGGCCGAAAAGTATCTCGGAAACACAAGTAATTTATTAATGGCACTGCATTAAATGAGGTGGAAACACACAAAGATCTGGGCATGTGGACAACTGCGAATCGGATGCCCTCAGAACACTGTAAGAAAACAGTCCAGAACGCAACATCTACGCTGCATTGGATCAGACGTATGTTTCAAATACTCCCTCCTGATCTCTTCGGAATAGTCTTTTGGCGTCTTCGTGAGACCACAATTAGACTACGGAATACCAGCCTGGATACCGTGCATGAAGAAAGATGTTGATCTCCTCGTTCAGGTGCAATGGAGAGCGACAAATATGGTCGATGATCTTAAGGCTTTATTGTACCAAGACAGATTGGAAAAGGTTGATTTATTTCTTTTTCCAACAGGCACTTAAAGTATAGCCTGCTGTGTACATTCCGGATTATCCGGGGACATAATCCATCTCTGAGAGCGTACGATTTCTTCGGGTTTGCCTGCACAACTCACCTGCGTGGTCATCCCTATAAGGTCAATAGCAAACGCACGTGATTGGATCTCTGAAATTTTTTTTCCGCCAACGCGTGGTACGACTTTGGAACTCGTTGCCAAATGAGATGGTTACCAATGACAGAATTTCTGATTTTAAAAGAGGGTATGATTGCAAAATTGGCGCGTCATTTGCAATTTGTTTCGAATTTCAAGTCCTTCGAGCCTACGAATTTTTAATCTCTACCTCAGTGTAGAAGATACAGGGCTGGAAAATTATTAAAGAATTTTCTAAATGTTCCCCTGAGTTCGTAAATTGCGACTTGGACATAAGGATTCTTCGGCTTGAAAAAATATTAAACTGCTGAGGATTCTTCCTGCCCCAGGATTGATCTAAACTGGAATTTCAAGCCTCGATCTTTGCTAATTTCTGAAACTCACACCGGCTGTGTGCTCCCTGCATCTGCTTTCAATCGCGGAAGGGGCTCAAACCAAAGGCTTTGTCCTGATTTTTTCATATTCTTATTGTTGAATATCCTAACCAACTCCCTGTTAATTTTTGGCGATTTTAACATCAATTACATTACATCAAACCCAGTTAGATACCGACAGTTTTTTTTCGGTAAACGCTATAGCAATCTGGAATAAGTTACCTAGAAGTATCAAAATTCAGCAAAGCTATCCCTTGTTTACGCGAACTGTCACTAGTTTTCTACATTCAGGACACCTTCCAAAACTTTTGGGTGCTGACTCTGTTGAAGCTCTCTTCGGTTCTGATGGCGTTCATGGACTCTGAATCCTGTGCCGGTCTTCATGCTGAGGGCAATACTACTGGCTCTGCAGACCTCAATCGGCTTATTTCTCAGTCGACAGCGAACAGCCGCTCGCCGAAATACCTGCTGGTGCAGAATATCGGACCCGTAACACTGAATGGAGAGGTTCTTCACCGGGCACCTGTGTTAACGCGTCCCTGTCCAGAACTTTAATTACTCAATAAGCTGCAGTTTTTTCTCCTGAAAACACCTGAAACAACGATCAGGAGTTTTTTTCACTGTCAGCTTGAACCTCTTCTGTATATTTTTTTTGACCTTGCCTGTAAACTGGCAATAAATAAATAAAATAAAAAAATTTGCTATGTTTCCTTATAATTATGTTAAACTCAGGTGCCTTAAGTTTATTGCCCCGAAAAATTGGTCCCCGGCCCAGTTTCGCATATGCACCGCAAAATCACGTAGGACCGTCTATCGACACCTCTAACCATTCAGCCATATTGACAGGGGATTTTGATCAGCGATTTAATAGACTAGCAGAAAGTACTTGCAACTATCGTTATTCTGCTAATTGGGCACCTCCCGCTAAACGGGCAAAAAGCCTAGTAAGCTCAGTTAATTTAGCTTGCAAAGATGAAACTTGTAGGGGTTGTTTCCACGTCCTACATAAATTCTTAGGGATGGAGCAGGCGGTAAGCGATCTAAGGCGAGAAATAGATAACTTAAAAATCTTTTTTCTTGCCCACCTGTTAAAAAGGCTCCTGTCCGTAAAAAAAACCTACAAAATAAAAATTCGTATGTACATCTAGCATCTTCAAGCTTACCTGATACTCACTTAAAAGCCATCTTGTTTACCGAACCCAGTAAACCAGAGGACGGTTTGCTTGTTTGAAAGGATGTACCATATAGTCTTTGCTCCACACCATCATCATTAAGCTCAGGCAGCATTAGCAATAATCTGGCCTTACAACCCAGTGATACATCACTGCTGGAAGTTGAAACAACATGCGATGTTGAAGAAGTTGGTGAGTTTATAAAGCCAAAGAGGAATAGGTCTAAGAAGACCAATTCGTACATGGACTTCGCTCCAGCCTGCTTAACACCCTGTTCCTCTGGACCTTTCGGACCCGGTGAACTGGTTACAAGTACCCACTCAGTTAAAAGACCCGTGTTGCAAACAGGAGCTGGAATGAGTTAAAACCATTATATTATCATAAAGAGGGTCCCAGAGTCACCGTCAGTAATTCCAAAGGAGCGAGTAAAACATGACTTGGAACTTTTTCAATTGTATTCAAAAACTTTACTTATGGAGGGCGAGTCCATCTACATTCTCAAGGCATATAGAATAGGGAAGGCTCTGTCAACACCCGATTCAAATCCTCAACAATGTGCTCGTAAAATCATCTTGGAAAACGAGGAACATGCACAGCTCCTGCTAAAGATAAAATAAACACTACGGGATCTGCATTCTAAAGATTATATTTAACTTGTAAACGGACTTTAAAAAGCGAAGGAAAATGAGACAATTAATAATTTAACTGGAAATACGAAGGACAAATGGCGAGGCACATCTTCAAATAAGGGATGGACAGATTGTTCAAGTGAAAAGAGCATTTATTTAGCCAAAGGCAGTCGTTCTGACATCCTAACTTTCCTGTCTCAGAAACCGTAAACGTGCCCGCTTAAAATAATCGTCCTTAATGCTAGATATCAGCTTAATAAGATACCTTTGCTCCAGATTCTGGTTTTCAACTACCGCCCCGACCATTTAATAGTAACAGAGACATGGGCAATACCCTGTGTATCCAACTCCGAACTCTCTAATCTAGGCTAAACTTATATTCGGAATGATTGACACGAGGGTCGTGGCGTAGGAAGCTGTATCTATGTTAAGCAACCACTTACATTTCTACCGTTGGACTATCAACAATGTACCACGGTAGAAGAGAGCTGCTGGCTTCAAATTGTCCTAAAAGATAACTACTCTTTACTGGGTGGTTGTGTCTATCGCCCCCTCCCTCAATGTCTGCAAGGATTACGATCTTTGTCTCTCGCAGGCATTTCACGCCGCAGCTGACTTAAATCTGAAGTATTTCTTGAAAGCAGGTGACTTCAATCTTCCTGAAGTTCACTGGTTTCCACCTTCCAGTCATGCAAATTTCGAAGACCTATTTGAGGCCATAGATATTGGCATGTGGGACCATGTAGTTGATTTTCCCACCCGAGGATAAAAGATTCTTGGTCTTATTTTATGTAGAGCTTGTCAGCCATGGTCAGTGTCACCTTAAGATCCACTGGGGAGTTCAGAGATGCTATATTTTTTTATGCACTAGAACTCGAGGCTGATGAAAGTTTTTCCAAAAAAGTATAGTTTTTCCGTGACTTCAGATCAGCAAATATGGGGGAATTGCCAACACATCTAAATTCCCACGATTGCACTAATTTATGTGTATGTTTGGATGTGAATGTTTGTACTGATACATTGTACTAAGTTCAAGGTCCACTCATTTCTCCTTTTGTTCCCCATAAAAAAAATTGTCAAGGATGAAGTCTACCACCCTTTATCATTCTGTCGTAGACTGCGTAGATTCTCCAGTCGTTTTCGTCTGAAAAACGATACTTCCGTCCTGCCCTTGATCCAACAAATCCTTGAAGCGGCCAACAGGTTGTCTGACGTAAACAACTAGATGATGAGGTCAACTTTGCCGAAAACCCTTCGTTAAATGTTGCGAAACTCTTTTTGCGGACAGTAAAAAAGCAGAGAAAAACGCAGCACCCAGTTCTTCAAGACGCCTTAGGAAACCCTATAGCTGACGCTAAGTTGACAGCTGATAGCTTCAATGCTTTCTTGTATAGAACTTTAAGTGAACCTTCTGTCGCTCTCTTTCATAACATCCGGGTTTGGACCAGTACCGCCCTCGAAACCAAAACGTTTACCCTCTGGGACGTGACCGCATCCATTCGGCGTTTTTGTCAATCTTACAGTCCTGGACCAGATGGTGTCCTGGTGAGCGTTCTAAAGGCGGATGCAAACAATATATTTCCGTCGCTCCTGTATAAGATATTTACTCTTGCTATGAAAGTTAACTTTTGCTTTTTATGGAAGGAATCGCACATTCTGCTTTTACCCAAACACGGCCGACCTACGTCATTTGACGACTTTAGGCCAATAAATACCCTCCCAACAGCCTCGAAGATCTATGAGACCTTGATCAAAGACAAGATGATGTGTCACCTATTAGAGAATAACCTACTTAATGCGGCTCAAAATGGGTTCCTCGAAAAAGATCTTGTTACACCTGCCAGCTCTGTTTCTTTTATCATGTGCTACAATCTAGAGACAGCGGTTTTGCAATTAACACCGTTTAATTCTATTTCATTAAGGCTTTTGATCGTGTTGACCATGATCTCCTACTGCTGAAACTTGCCTTATTCAGCATAGGTAACAAGCATCTGAACTTAATATCCTTCTATTTGAATGCTCGCGCACAACGAGTTAAAATGTCCGATGTTATCCCCAGCCCAACGCATGTGAGGAGTGGAGTTATTCAGGGGAGCATGCTCGGCCCGCTTCTATTTTGCCTTTTTGTCAACGATGTTCCTGATTTTTTTCAGTATGGTAGGCCCTTTATGTACGCTGAAGATTTAACACTTGCCTATCGAGATAAACCGGTCGATCGAACATCGTGCTTGAGCTCTTAAAAGAGGATCTTCAGGCCTTCGATCAGTGGTGTCGCACATGGCGCCTTTCGCTTTCTTGGAACAATTGCTTCGTTACGGTTATTGGCGACAACCATCAGCCCCATCTAAGCATAGACGGTCACGACCTAAATGTGCCCGGAGTTATAAAGGATCTGGGCATATCATATTCTAGTAGTCTTAATCTCTCAGAGCAGTGTGCCCTGATTGCCTCAAAAGCACGCCAAACTACTGGACTTATTCTCAGAAATTTTAAAACAGCCAATATTAGAATCAGCCTCTATAAAATTAAAATAAATAAATAAATTGTATATTTAAGGCCCAGAGGGCCCCATCATTACATATCAGGCCTAGTCTGGAATACTGCTCGTTTCTATTTAGCCTTTTGCGTACTAGCGAACCGAAGAAGATAGAATCAGTCAAGCACTTTTTTACAAAATGAGTTTTCTCTTCAGAACACAGAAACCTGTCCTACAAACAACGCTCTGATCTTACGAGTCCCGACCAGTTTTGGCTTCGAAAATTAAAGAGGGGACTATTTTTACTGTTTTTAATTTTTAACAGTTGTACCTTTAACCCCTTACATCTCTCTGGCAGCTCGACCACTCTCAGCGCTCTAGGCATCGAGATATATTTTTGTTTCTTCCTTTGGCACGCACCGTTAGATACCGTCAGTTTTTTTAGAGTCAACGCTATAGCGATCTGGAATATGCTACCCAGAAGTATCAAATTTCAGTAAAGCTATGCCTTGTTTACAAAAGCTGTCACTAGTTTTCGAAATTCCGGACACATTTCGAAAAGTTTAGGTGCTGACTCTGTGGAAGCTCTCTTCCGTTCTGATGGCGTTCACGGACTCTGAATCCTGTGCCGGATTTCATGCTGAAGGCAATATCTGCTGGCTCTGCAGACCTTAATCGGTTAATTCCTCAGTTGACAGCAAACAGCTGTTTGTCGACATGCCTGCTGATGCAGAATACCCGATCCATAACACTGAATAGATAAGTCCTTCACCGGGCACCTGTGTAAATGCTTCTCTGTCCTGCAGTTTTTTTCTCCTGAAAACACTTGAAAGAACGATCAAAAGTTTTTTCACTGTCAGATTGGCCTCCTACTGTATATTTAGACTTTCTATTTGGTAAGCACCAGCAAGGCACTGTCTAAACAAACATAAGTAACGAAATAAAGCTATGACAATGTGTGCAGATAAAATGTACAAATACTTCATAATGCAGACAGAAATTATCTTGCTAGGTCGACAGTCAGCGGTTTCGAAATTATTGGTGAACTAGAAAACATTAGCAGTGAAATAAACTCCTGCCTTATAAATGGAGGCAAAGTTCAACAAGCCTTCATATTTGAAAAGAACGTAGAAGAAAATAACGGTTTAGGAAAATAAGGTCAGGTGGTAGATTAGGGTAATACTGCAGAAGCATTTCAGAATGAGATTATGAAACGTCGAGATGATTCGTTCTTGATCACTAAGGCGTATGAAACAAAATCTCACGAAAATGCATCAAAGAACTTAAGTTCTCAGCATCCTAGGATCCAAAATTGAATTCTGATGATGGTAAGTATCCAAAGAAACTGCAGCATTTTAGACTGTGTACCACCGAATGTGTACATCCGAATGACTTCATCGTTTGGATGACTTGTGACATAAGGAGATATCATAGTTTATGGGCGACTCCAGGTAGCGAAAATATAGTTTCAAGAGGGTCACTTTAATTCCCGATGGCTTTTTCTTTGAGTCATGGGGCAAGCTACTGGGAAAAGATGAAGAAAATAAAAGGTTAACAGAGTCAGTGTTAAGATAAATGTGCAGTCTTCGCTTGAATGCAGACAGACTAGTTAACGACCTAATTTCAATTGGCAAGTTATTCCAAAGAAAACTATACCTAGAAGCAAAGAAGAGTGAGCGTTTACACATGGAGGATGCAGGGGGAGGTATAATTAGTGCAGAATTTCTTAGGTTATAAGGAAGACTAACGGGGTAATGACAGAAAGCTTGGGGAGAGTTGAGCTATTATTTAGTCGGAAAAGGAGACAAAAGCCTGCTTATAGTCTCCTGACCCAAAGAAATTTTAGCTTCATTAGCTGGCATCTTGTTGAGTATGAAGTAGTTGAAAGAGTCAGAAATATGAGTTTTTAGTGAAATGTCATTGGACATTTCCAATTTTTGAACGGCTAGATTCGTTCATTAAACCGAATAAATGACAGCAGAATTCAAGAATGGGAAGTACAAACATACGATAAAGTCTTTATTTAATTTCAGGAACGTATAAATTATAAGAAATAAAGCCGCAAATCAAAGCAGCCTTTGCCTTAGTTCTATCAGCATGAGGTAGTAAACCATATTGCGAGTCGCTTAAGAGCTTAGTTTCTAGGCAAAAGTCGAGAATTTGATGAAAGATAATTTTTTCAAGAAGTTTTTCTAGAGCCGGGGTGTTGTGAACGCCTCGATATGTATTTACGTCCGACCGAGATCCTGACTAAAAGACAGGAATAATAATAGATGTCTTCCATGAGTCAGGAAAGAATCCGTTTAAAAGATAAACTGAGAATACATGGCTGAGCAATCGGGGAAAGCTCGTCACTCCTTGAGGCAGTTCCCTTGATATTATATTGGTCTCTTATGATATGTCCATCATCCTCTGCAGAGTCAATCTTTGCATTCACTTTTTCGACCCCTCCGTTTAAACTAGCATCGTTAAGTCTTGACAACCTTGGTACTTTCCTCCGCTTTTGCAACCCCGACGATGATCTCCAGGTTCAATTAAGGATCAAGGTGGGTTCTGATGGCTTTGCTTCTTTGATTGGTGGACTATGCAGTCGGCAAGATCGCATCTCGATGATGATCTCATGACCTCTACTGTCCCCTCTTCGATTTGACCCTGGTGTCCACGATAAGTTCCTCCTCTCTCACCTCCACTGGTGGTTACAAACAGTAGCTCTGACTGCTATATTATCTCTCACACGACAAGGAGCGTTCCGAACCCTCATACGTTGTCAGCAACATCACAGCACTATCCCATTGCATCTAGCTATTAATTTTTTTAGTGAAGAAGTTTTTTTCTCCTAATTTTTTTTTAATTGGCGGCTTGCAGAACTCCGCCTCCAATTTAACCGTAGGAGTTTATTTTACTGCTTCTTTTCTAGTTCACCGTTTATGTTAAAGATTTTTGACTATTGTTTTACAAATGGTAAATCGTTCTGAATCGGATATGCGTACCACATTGTTCATTTCTGCTGTTAATATGGCTGCTCACATAGAGCAGCAATTATCCACTTTGTATTTATTTATACCGCGATACTAAGTTTGAAATGACGGGGCTCTCTGGGCCTTAAATATACAATTTATTTATTTAACTGAGTTTGGAATACCGTCAGTCCCTGTAGAATGCGAATTTATTGAGACGCATTATTTGCTTACGAATTAGTTCTATGGAGAAATCAATGGTGCTGATAACATTAAATGAGGATGCCGTAAACGTCGGAACCGGTTCAGATTCCATCGTATGATGATTTGCAAAGAATGCACTAAACAATTCTGCCTTTTCAGAGTCTTCGAGAACGAAGTTCTTAGTTTCATTAATTAATGGAGTTATTTCATAACCTCGTTTAGAGCAAGATCGACGGCGGAACAGTTGAGCAACAGATTTTGCAGAGTTTGGCTTGCTAAGTGCGCATGATTCCCTCTGTCTGTCCCGTGCAAGCCGAATCTTAGAGGCTAATTCAAAAATCTCTGCAATCCTTAGATGTACAGAAAACGAACTTGTATACTGGTCTTTTAATTGCTTCCTCAATTTCTTTAGTCTTGGCAAAAGAAAGTGGGGGACGGTGGATTCCGAAGCGTAGGGCTTGACAATTTCGGTTGGCACAAATTCCAGGATGTTATTAGAAACGACTGACATGAAGTCAAAAAGACTTGCTGCATTGTTCATGGAGGAGAGATTCTATCAATCCAATGTGTCCAAGAAGTTGTTAATTAAGCTCATATCTGCGAGGTCAAAAGCATGATAGGTACGAACGGCGCTCGCCTTTTTCGATGAGACAATTGGTAAGCAACAGTGAATTAATGTATTTTCACTTTGGAAGAGGCCCTGCTTATTATCAATGAAGAGAGGAGCAATGTCATTTGTGAAAATTATGTCTAAAATATGCTTGTCTCTCGTTGAAGAACGGACAAGCTGTGACCAATTAGAAAAATCAATGATATCTAGGAGAGGCTGAAGTCTGGGTGGACAAAATTATGAAATCCAGTCAATTTCTGGAAAATTAAAATCACCTGCGATTATTTTAATGTTAAAATTGGTTTCCGAAACCAATTTAAAAATTTCACAAAGTTTTGCATCATTATCAGGTGATGAATTAGGCGGGTAGTAAATACATCCGAGAATAGCCTTTTGCCAGGGCGACAGGATAATGGATGCGAAGCAGTAATCACCAGAGAATGACGTAACGTCTAGATCAAACGGAAAGTGCTTAAATGAAGCTTTAATATAGAGAAGACAACCACCACCACGCTTACTAGTGCGGTCTTAATGGTAGAGATCGTACTGGTCTATGACAAGCAAAGAGTTGGAAACTAAGGGATGGGTCCAAGATTCATTTACACATAAAACATTAGGCATTAACTCGAAAACAATGGCTCTCAGTTGGGCCATCTTATTTATAACAGATCTAGCATTAAGGAATATGACATCTAGGGTAGTTCGAGTATCCAAACTAGATTTATCGGTATTAATTTAAAAAAAATTGGAAGTGGGTTATTAAGTTGTAAGTTTTTGTGGCTTGGAGGGTAATTGCCAAGTGCGCCATTACGATTGGTATATGGAACGTCATTAACAAAAGGCTGAGAGGGATATATAATCGGTGTAGGAATAAAACTTTCCGGTATCGAACCACCATAGGGGTTACGACCGGAATATGCCTGTTGGTAGTTAAAACTGAATGACGGGAAGTTATGTGGAATATAGGGGCTGGTGGGAGAGGGCAAGCAGCTATAAGAATTAAATGCTGGAATGCCGGGTCTTCTATATCGGTTTCCATGGTTAGGTTTATTTGCCTGTTGGAGAGGCTTGCTTAGTTTTGGAGAGGGCAGTATGCGATTAATGAGACCTGCGCTATCTTGCTTTTGGGTCTGGCTTATATTTACGTCCTTCGGAAAACCTGCCTTAGGTGATATAATTGAGGGTATAAGATGACCTGTGGGGTTGTGGGACGAGCAAGCTTGTGGAGGGGTAAATAAGTTAAATTTAGATGATTGCGGATTTTGTATTTGAAGAAAGTTATTTATGAGATATGGTTCGGGAAATTTCCCGGAGAGGCATGGAGAAATGCGTTTCAGAGGGGAAGCTGGCAGTCTAAGTGCCTTTGACGGGTTAGACGGTATAAATGCTTTAGATGGGGTTGCAGACTTTGCAGGCGGGCTGAAAGCCCCGGAAATTGCAGTATTCGGCCGCGGGAGAGACGAAGTAGAAGGTTGAGTGAAGGGGCTGACTGAACTAGACATCTGAGGAGATGAATTAGCTGGTGCATTGAGAATTTTTAACTATCGATGAAATATCATTTATATACAGTAAGAACAACAAAAGACCTAATACGGTACCTTGAAGGAAAACAACTAACAATCGGGTTAGCACTTGAGTATGAGGACCCTACTAAAACTTTTTGTTTTCGATCACTTAGGTATGATCGAATAAATTCAGTAAGGGGACTACGAAATCCTATTGCTTCTTGTTTAGCTAGAAGTAGTCCCTGAAGCACTTTATCAAATGTCTTACTAAGATCAAAATAGATAACTACTTAAGATAGATGATCATTTCGAAGAGAGGTAAAGTCGTAGGCTCGAGGGACTTAAAATTCGAAACCAATTTCAAACAACGCGCCTGCTTAAAACGCGACGAGAATTATGACATCTATTGTTGTTGACAAGATTCTCGTGAGTGAGGCATATGCGATGAGTTCTAGGCACAGTTAACCACTATTATCTCCATGTATATGCACAACTTTGCTATGATGTTGCAGTGCCTTCCTGTAGAATGAATGGTAGTTGTTAAGCGAACATAAATCCAGTTTATTTTTATATGTATCTGTTGTGTCCTCCCGTAAGACGTCGTCTGGGAGTCCATCCAACGTACCGAAAATAAATAGGTTTATTGATTTGGCACTGCTTGGCGCCGTCAAACCCTTAGAACACAGGAAAAAACCTAAAACAAACTCCTCTTTTCATTAAACACTTAAGCTTTGGTATGTTTGTTTGCTTAAATAGCAGTTGCTACGAAAACTAATGGCGACGAACATCCAGGTGGGATAAGACGCATCGAAGATATTCCAGTTAAAATAGATATGTTTCTATAAAGAAGTGAGTAACCTAGTTACATTAAAAGAAAATAGTTTTGTAACACTGGAATCTAGGCCCATTCAGTTCAGTTCAGTTCAGTTCAGTGTATTTGAGGAAAATAGGCTTACGCCTTTGAAATCCCTATTTGTTACATAAAAGTAGCAAGAATAAGAAGCAAATTAAAGAAGTAACAGTCAAGTGAATGCAGGCAGGTTTACGTGGTACACTGATATACATACATCCCCGTTATCTGTAGGTGTATGCAAAGCTTTCGTGTGATGTAGCAGTGCCTTCCTGGAAGAATAAACGGTATTTTTCAAGCAAATATAAATCCAGTTTATGTTTGAATGTGTCTGTCGTATCCGCCCGTATGACGTCATCTGGGAGTCCGTTCCAGGCACCGACAACTCGCTGCGAAAATGAGTGGTGACGAACATCGAGGTGGGATAAGGTTCCTTGAAGTTTTAGAGAATTCCCACGCAGGTAAGTTGTTGTGGCAAATGAAAAAGCCTTCGAAGTTTAGAGTACAGTCCTGATTCCTTACAACCCGGAATGTCTGCATGAGATCGCCTCGAATCTGCCTGTACTCAGGAGGAAAAAGTTTAAGAGCTTTAAGTCTGCATTTGCACGCTAAAGACTTTAGACCCTTCATGACTTTTGTTGCCCTCTGTTGAACCCTTTCCATCAGTTTGTAACATTTTATTCCGCCATGGTCACCACGCCTAAACTCCATATTCCAGGTGTGAACGAATAAACTTCCCGTATATTTTTTCCAAATATGTCCTCATCAATGTCTACGAAACTTCTTCTAACTTTCGTAGACATCTATAAGGACATTTTTCCAATTCAATTTATTGAGGGAAATAGGCATGGGCCTTTGAGTACCCTATTTTTATCGTAAAATTAAGTGCAATATACAGAGAAATCATGTGGGTTGCAAAGGTACAAAAGGCGGTCATAAAATATGACAAGTGGTGCACGACTCTCGAGGGTTAAGATAAATTCCTCATCGCTCAGGCTCGTGCGGAACATAAAACTGTCAAGGTTCCTTTTAAAGCTTTCCAGCGATGGTGACATCACAACGTCTTCAGGGAGGGCATTCCATGGTTTAACCACTCTGACAGAGAAGGAGAACTTGCGCACATCCAGTCTCGCCTGCTGGACACGCAGTTTCAATGGGTGACCTCGGAGATGGGTCGTGGTGGCAAATTCAAAGAAGTCCGAGAATTCCAGGGAACAATCGAATCCCTTCACAATGCGGAATGTCTGCCTATAACTCAATGGGAACCGATTAAGATTCATTAGGCGGGTTGGATATGGCAAGGAGCTTTGACTTCTAACCATTTTGGTGGCTTTTCTCTGTACTCTTTCGAGGCAGTTCTGATCTTGAACTGTCCAGGGTTTCCAGGCGTGCATAGCATATTCCAAATGCGGCCTAATGAATGTTCCAAAAGTCTTAGCGAAAATACCTTCATCGAAATCCAAAAAGGCTCGTCTGATTGCATGCAACACCGATATTGCGCTCTTCGCCACTTTCAAGCAGTGAGACGATGGTTTTAAATTGGTGGTCGTCAGCACACCAAGGTCCTTTTGGGTTTCCACGTCTTTTGAGGCTTCACCATTGAGAAAGTAACTTCTACTTTCAGCAGATCCAGATGGGTTGCCTAAGTGAAGTATTGTACTCTTATCGACATTGAACCGCAAAAGCCAATGATTCGACCACTCCTCCAACCGAGTTAGGTTGATCTGCAGTTTATCTTCGTCAGCAGGGCTCTGGATTACATTCCAGATTTTAATGTCATCGGCAAACATTGCTGCTTCACAGTCGAGATTCCTGACACAATCGTTTGCGTATATCAAATCAGTATAAATAAATAAATAAATAAATTGTATATTTAAGGCCCAGAGGGCCCCATCATAACAAAATTAGTACCATGGTTTAAATAAATACAAAGTGGATAATTGCTGCACTATGTGAGCATCCATATGAACAGCAGAAATGAGTAGTATGGTAAACATATCCGATTCAAAAAGATTTGCCATTTTTAAAACAAAAGTCAACAATCGTTGGCATATACGGTGAACTCGAAAAGAAGCAGTAAAAAACTCCTAGGGTTAGATCGGAGGCGGAGTTCGGCGAGCCGCCTATTTAAAAAAATAGGAGAAAAAAAACTGCTTCACTAAAAAATTAATAGCTAAATGCAATGGGATAGTATTGTGATGTTGCTGACTGCGTATGAGGGTTCGGGACGCTCCTTGTCGGGTGAGAGGTAATATAGCAGTCAGAGCTACTGTTTATAAACACCAGTGGAGGTGAGAGAGGACGAACTCATCGTAGACAACATGGTCGAAACGAAGAGGGGACAGTAGAGGTCACGAGATCATCATCGAGATGCGACCTTGCTGACTGTATAGTCCATCACCAAAGAGGCGAAACCATCAGAACCCACCTCGATCATCAACAGATCCTGGAGACTATCGCCAGGGTTGCAAATTCGAAGGAAAGTATCAAGGTTGTCAAGAGTTGGCAATGCTAGTTTAAAAGGAGGGGAAGAAAAAGTGAATGCAAAGATTGACGCTGCAGAGGAGAATGGAAAATATAATTAGAGACCCATATAATTTCAAGGGAGCTGCCTCAAATACCAGGAGGACCCTTATTGGCCTAGTACTGAGTCCTGAGGAACCCCACTCTCGACCGCAGCAGAACTTGACCTCTCTTGGCTGATGCACACAACCTGGCGCCGACCCACGAGGAAGTTTTCGATCCACTTGAGGATGTTACCTCTGATTCCAATTCTTTCTAGCTTGTACGGCAGTCTCTCGTGCGGCACAGTATCGAAGGCCTTTTGAAAGTCAATGAAGGCAATGTGAACCACGTGTCTATCTTCAAGTGCCTGGATCCACCTCTGGAGCGAATACAGCAAATTCGTTGTGCATGATCTTCCTCTTCTGAACCCGTGTTGACAGCTAGATAACAAATTATAAGTCTCTAGGAATTTCACCAATTCGCTCTTGATGATCCTTTCCATAATCTTGCCAAGGATGCATGTCAAGCTTATGGGCCTGAAGTTTGTCACTGACGCCCGGCTACCACTTTTGTACAAGCTTTTGTACTGCTTTTGTTTCGAGGGTTAAGATAAATTCCCATCGCTCAGGCTCGTTGCGGAACATAAAACTGTCAAGCGTTCCTTTAAAGCTTTCCAGCGATGGTGACATCACAACGTCTTCAGGAGGGCATTCCCCTGCCTAACCACTGACAAAAACGAGAACTTGCGCACATCCAGTCTCAACTGACACGGTTTCAACAAGTGACCTCGGAGATACGTGGTGGAAAATCAAAGAAGTCCATAAATCAGCACTCAACAATCCTAATAAATGCGGAACGTCCGCATGAGATCACCACGCATTTGCCTACAACTAAAAGGGAAAGATTAAGCATTCATTAGGCGGGTTGGAACAAGGAGCTAACTAAAACATTTTGTGGCTTTCTCTTGACTCCCTTTCGAGGCAGTTCTGATCTTTGAACCGTCCAGGTTTCCAGGCGTGCATATTCCAAATGTGTCCTTCCATGTAGCCTTCAGCAAAAGATTCTCACTGAAATCCAAAAGGTCGTCTGATGGCATGCAACACCGAATTAAGTCTCTTCCACTCATGAGTGACGATGATTTAGGCGTCACACTTAATACAAGGTCCTCTCGTTTCCACTCTTATGGCTTCACCAGAAAATTAATCACTTTCGCCACCACCACCAACAAAAGTACACTCTATCCACTTAACCGCAAAATCCAATAATTCCACAAATCCTCCAAACCTATTAGCCGATCTCGAGCCTATCTCGTAAGCAGGCCCTGAACATTCCAGACTTTAATCGCCAGCAACACTGCCGCCTCACAACAGATTCCACGACAACGTCTACAATAAAAACAGCCAATTCCAGCACCAAACCCCGAGGAACCCACCCGACCGAAGAATCCGACCTCCCGGCCGATGCACCCAACCCGGCGACCCACTAGGAATTCCGATCCACCCGAGGAGGTTACCCTGATTCCAATCTTCCAGCTTGTAAAGCAGCGCCCCTCGCGGCACAGCATCAGCGCCTTTAGTCAATGAAGGAAATGTGAACCGCGTGTCTATCTTCGCGCTTGGGTCCACCTCATCGAATACAGCAAATTCGCTGTGCATGATCTTCCTTTCTGAACCCGTGTTGACAGCCAGATAACAAATTATAGTCTCTGTAACTTCACCAACCCGCTCTGACGATCCTTTCCATAATCTTACCAAGGATTCACGTTAAGCTTAGCCCGTAGCTTGTCACCGACGCCCCCACCGCTGCACAAGGAGTTATATGCGCCAGCTCCAAACGAAAGCAGAACCGCAAAGACTCTTACACACCCACAAAGCGCGGATCCCACTGGCGAGCTTTTTCAGAAGCCAGCTGAAGTCGTCCGGTCCTTGGGATTGAATCTTTAGTTCTTTAATTCCCTTTTAAAAAATTTGAAGAATAGTATGTACTAACGCTTGCAGTCGGCGGTTATCCACCACTGACGAAGGAACCCGCCTCTTCTCTGAAACGCACGACGGGTAACCGTGAAAAGCACTCGGCTTTTTCCCCTGTTTTCAGAAAATTCAACTCCCACAGCACTTAATCAGCAGTATTTAGATGTTTACCACATCACGGAGGTAACTGTAGATCAACCCTGACCGTTGCCTTTCAGCAAAGTCTTCTCAAATTTCGCGTTTTAAGAATAAGCCCCTCATTTTGTTTCTCTCTGTGCTTTTATACTTATTAAAATAGGCGACTTGATTAGACCTCGCAATATTTCTCCACAACTTGTGCCTTCCCAGTTTACTTCCCTCTTTGCTGCTGTCTAGCCACCCAGAGACGCTTGCTGTGATGGACACCCGTTAGCGGGCAGTGGTTGTCAATAAGTTGCAGAAGAACATTCTTGAAAATCCAACTACTTATGGTGTCTCGAAAAACATTGAGGTCCAGTTGATGTCTGCCAAATCTACTCGCATCTGATGAAAGTTCCTCGCCAAACGTTGTTTTTCCTATAGCAAGCAACGGAGAATAAGAGAAGTCCCAATAAGCACCACACATGATCACTACTGACCAGCGGAGTATTGAAATAATCTCGTCAATGCTGCCTCGATGTTTCGAAAACCAGGTCAAGACAGTTAGCCCTTGTCCTTCACGTGTTCTGCGGGGAAAGGAACATGCTGTGTGAGCGCATTCAAGGTCTTTTGCAGAAAACATAATCAAAGTTGATTTCGGGCATGATGATTGAACAACAGTGCTCCAGTTAATACCTGGTGCGTTGAAGTCACCAACAATCATTACATTAGTTCACTGGAGAAATTAATTGTTCCAACAAGTGAATGTCACGACTCGGTCTATCCTAGTGGCCGATAGACACAATGAGGACATCTAGACATGAAAAGCCAAGAGCCTTGATGTTCAACCATATACTTCAGTGCTGCACGCAAACTTGCTCGTCTTGTCAGACACTATAATCGTCTTTTCACATGGCCAATAATTATTCCTCACCTCAATCTGTCGGTTTTCTTGTCCTCCGATATATTGGTACCCAGACAATGTTATTGCTATCTAGAATACTGCCCGACAGCTGTTTCGGTTAATAAGTATCATTATCCGGAGATATTTCGGTAAGGCAAATTTTTAACTCATCAAGTTTAGATAAAGCGCTTTGCGTATTTGTATACAGCACTTCACTTTGTACAACCAAATTTCCTGTTGCGTTTGTTGGTTTCTTATGGGCTCAATTGCGGTTCTCGCAAACGTCGGCCCGCATGCCCGCCCCCGCGACGATCTTCGGCAACCCCGGCTCTTTAGCGAGAACGCCGTTACGAACCGCCCCTTTATCTCGGGCAAATTCACTCTGATGGCCTTTGGCGTTAGTGAGGTGGCCGCCGCCGTCCCTGCAAATCGGCCGGTTCAACGGAAAATTCGGTATTCTTGAACCACCCTCCCCGAAAACAGCCGCGATTGTGTTCGCCAGCCTTCAGTCTTGATTTGCAGTCCAAACACGTCCTCGCCTCGTTCCTCCTGCGAGCAGTCCCGGCCGGTCCCTTACGGTTTAATCTGCGTCAGTTTTGACAGGATCGCCCTGATCTGGTCTCGCCTCAGTTACCTTTTTTCAGCGTTCGCGTCGCGGCGTTCTAGCCGTCTCGTGATCCCTTTGCCGATCCGAACGTTTTAACAATCCTCTACTCCACGCCCGTGAGATAAACTGGCTATTTTAGAGGCCACAAACCAGCAGCACCTCGGCTTATCACGGTCTCCGGTCGACCGCAGCCGACCCGTGCAAACCCCGAATAACCAAAACACCGCTGTCGATCCCGGTACCTGGAATCCTCGCTTCCGTTCTCCTTAGCACGAGAACGGCTCACAGAGCTCGCTGGGGACGTCCACCTCGACCAAACCCCATCCGAAAGCCCAAAGAACCAACGTATCGATCGCGACCTCTGTCCCGTCGCGGCGTTCAATGTCAAATCGCCCGCTCCTCCCGATTCAACTACGGGTTTTATAACACCTTAAGATATAGCAGGATGAGATTTGTGGTTTGTTCTGGTTTGCAACGTCCGCAGTATCCTATTGACTGTGTTCCTGTTATCCGGTCGTCTGGTATTTCGCGCTCGAAACATTGTGAGCCGTAACCAGTTGTAGCTGATACTTTTCGCGCTTTAGTCACTGCCTTTTAACTGGAATATTGCTAAGGCGCATTCTTGCCGAGTAATGTTATCTTGCAAGAGCTTCCTTAAGTCTGTCAAGCTCATTTTTCCAGTTTTTGAACTCTTAGTAAAATATAAGAACATCCAACGCAAGATTCGTCCTCGTAGCCAACGGATTTGGCTGCCATTACGCTTTTCGCGCTTTGCTGGTTTTTTTGGTTACAAGTATAAACTGATGGAGTGCCAGTCGTGGATGTCGAAGCCAGCTCAACAGGCTTTCCTTTAAAGGAAGTTCCGTGACTGGTTCTGTTGCTAGCAAACAATTGTTTTTGAGTCCATAAATGTTAAAACACTGCGGGAAAAGTATGTTCTCCTTTTGAGCGTATAACGAAAATTTTCCGACTGGCTTTGGGTATGGCGAGTATTTAATGCAATATGAGCAAAAATGTTTATACTTGTTCAAAACGCTTTTGAAAAAAATACTATAAACGGTATGAAGGATATTCAGGAACGACTCAGCCGTTCGGAGATATCGAGATCCTGGATAACTTCAGATCTCACGAGGTTGTACACGTTTGGTTCTGAGTGGTTTCAGTTTTATTGGTGCAGAGCCTGCTGCAGTCAACTTGAATAAGATGATAAACAAATTTTCACTTGATCCGTTTTGACGAATTTCTGGCACAAAAGAATTCCAGATGAGCAGAAGCGCAAGTGTACGTGCAGTTGAAACAGCACCGCTCCGGATCAGTCCTAGTGTGCAGTAGCGGTAACGGAAGATCACCGTCCTTCAAGTTGGAGCATAAAATAATTGGTGGTTACTCTGCATCACCCATCTGAGCCTTTCATGCCTATTCACAAGATACGACGTAACATGGAATGCCCCGCCACCCTATTAGAAATAGTCGAACCATACGAGAATTCCAAAACGCAACCCAAACAACATATGCCAAATCAATACAACACTATTTCTGAACAAGATAGGCATTTTTCAACTCAGTTCTTCAACATATAATTCGGGCCGAAAGCACCTGACGCGCAGCTACCGCTGGCGATAGCTTCTTCAATCCTGAGCTCTCCGATAAGCCGCCTTATTTGGGTAACTCCAGAGTCAAGCTGAAAATCCAAACGTACCTTGCGCGCAGATAGCCATTTCACCAGAACCGACACTGGTACGAATCCCTCAAGCCTAGTTATTTCACGTCCCTTTATAAACCACCCACGACGATCTCGCAACGCAACAACAGAGATCAACCCACCATCCGGTTACGCAACCTCCGGTCATGGGCGTTATATGGTGGTTAGTGACCTACAAGACTCATAAATACCTATCCCTCTGGTTATGCACACAAGGGTTTCAATTTAATGTGCTTTATATATCTATTATCTAAAAGCATTGTTTTTCTATTGTTACGAAACTATTTAAAAATTATGATAATTTCTTATATTTTAATTTTTATAGCGTCTTTAGTAATAATGTAACTGAACGAAGTGGCTACCA
>WEDG01004534.1:0-41535 GCA_017591395.1 Schistocephalus solidus
TTGTGCCCTGGATAGACTAGAGCCCTCGAGGCGGTCTTAAAAAGTGACGTGTAGCATAGGATGAAATGGAATTTACAAAGAAAAGGGAGACCGGAATAGCCATTTATGGCTTATTAGCCGTCATCAGCCAGCCATACCCAATCACAAGTGTGGCACACCTGGGATTCGAACCCAAAACCTTTGGTAATTGAGTGTTACGCTCTACCATTGAGCCACGGGCTCGTTGTTTTGTCGGTTGTGATCGGGAATATGATGATAGTGTGGGGATCAGCGATCTGCTAAAGGAACATGTATGTTCCGTTGTGCCCTGGAGCTCAGACTAGAACCCTCGCAGGCGGTCGCATAGCGAGGTTAAGCATAGCATGAAATGGAACTGCCAAAGAAAGGGGGGAGAGACCGAATGGCCATTTCTGGCTTATTAGCCGTCATCAGCCAGTCATACCCAATCCCATGTGTGGCACACCTGGGATTCGAACCCACAACCTTTGGTATTTGAGTCGAACGCTCTACCATTGAGCCACTGGCTCGTTGTTTTTTCGGTTGTGATCGGGAATATGATGATAGTGTGGGGCTCACCGATCTGCTTAAGGAACATGTATGTTCCGTTGTGCCCTGGAGCTCAGACTAGAACCCTCGCAGGCGGTCGCATAGCGAGGTTTAGCATAGCATGAAATGGAACTGCCAAAGACAGGGGAGAGCGGAATGGCCATTTCTGGCTTATTAGCCGTCATCAGCCAGTCATACCCAATCCCATGTGTGGCACACCTGGGATTCGCACCCACAACCTTTGGTATTTGAGTCGAACGCTCTTCCATTGAGCCACTTGCTCGTTAATAAGTCGGTTGTGATCGGGAATATGATGATAGTGTGGGGCTCACCGATCTGCTTAAGGAACATGTATGTTCCGTTGTGCCCTGGAGCTCAGACTAGAGCCCTCGAAGGCGGTCGCATAGCGACGTTAGCATATGTTGATAATGTGGAAATGACAAAGACAAAGGGGAGACCGGAATGGCCATTTCTGGCTTATTAGCCGTCATCAGCCCAGTCACACCCAATCCGAAAGTCGTGGCACACCTGGGATTCGAACCCGCGACCTTTGGTATTTGAGTCGAACGCTCTACCATTGAGCCACGGGCTCGTTAGTTTCGTCGGTTGTGATCGGGAATATGATGATAGTGTGGGGCTCACCGATCTGCTTAAGGAACATGTATGTTCCGTTGTGCCCTGGAGCTCAGACTAGAACCCTCGCAGGCGGTCGCATAGCGACGTGTAGCATATGATGAAATGGAACCGACAAAGACATTGGGGGACCGGAATGGCCATTTCTGGCTTATTAGCCGTCATCAGCCAGTCATACCCAATCCCAAGTGTGGCACACCTGAGATTCGAACCCACGACCTTTGGTATTTGAGTCGAACGCTCTACCATTTGAGCCACGGGCTCGTTGTTTTGTCGGTTGTGATCGGGAATATGATGATAGTGTGGGGCTCACCGATCTGCTTAAGGAACATGTATGTTCCGTTGTGCCCTGGAGCTCAGACTAGAACCCTCGCAGGCGGTCGCATAGCGACGTGTAGCATATGATGAAATGGAACCGACAAAGACAAAGGGGAGACCGGAATGGCCATTTCTTGCTTCTTAGCCGTCATCAGCCAGTCATACCCAATCACAAGTGTGGCACACCTGGGATTCGAACCCACAACCTTTGGTATTTGAGTTGAACGCTCTACCATTGAGCCACGGGCTCGTGGTTTTGTCGGTTGTGATCGGGAATATGATGATAGTGTGGGGATCAGCGATCTGCTAAAGGAACATGTATGTTCCGTTGTGCCCTGGAGCTCAGACTAGAACCCTCGCAGGCGGTCGCATAGCGAGGTTTAGCATAGATGAAATGGAACCGTCAAAGACAAGGGAGACCGGAATGGCCATTTCTGGCTTATTAGCCGTCATCAGCCAGTCATACCCAATCCCAAGTGTGGCACACCTGGGATTCGAACCCACGACCTTTTGGTATTTGAGTCAGAACGCTCTACCCATTGAGCCACTGGGCTCGTTGTTTTTGTCGGTTGTGATCGGGAATATGATGATAGTGTGGGGCTCACCGATCTGCTTAAGGAACATGTATGTTCCGTTGTGCCCTGGAGCTCAGACTAGAACCCCTCGCAGGCGGTCGCATAGCGACGTGTAGCATAGCATGAAATGGAACTGACAAAGACAAAGGGGAGACCGGAATGGCCCATTTCTGGCTTATTAGCCGTCATCAGCCAGTCATACCCAATCACAAGTGTGGCACACCTGGGATTCGCAACCCACAACCTTTGGTATTTGAGTCGAACGCTCTACCATTGAGCCACGGGCTCGTTGTTTTGTCGGTTGTGATCGGGAATATGATGATAGTGTGGGGCTCACCGATCTGCTTAAGGAACATGTATGTTCCGTTGTGCCCTGGAGCTCAGACAAAGCCCCTCGCAGGCGGTCGCATAGCGACGTGTAGCATATGATGAAAATGGAACCGACAAAGAAAAAGGGGAGACCGGAATGGCCATTTCTTTGCTTATTAGCCGTCATCAGCCAGTCATACCCAATCACAAGTGTAGCACACCTGGGATTCGAACCCGCGACCTTTGGTATTTGAGTCAGAACGCTCTACCATTGAGCCACGGGCTCGTTGTTTTGTCGGTTGTGATCGGGAATATGATGATAGTGTGGGGGCTCACCGATCTGCTGAAGGAACATTTATGTTCCGTTGTGCCCTGGAGCTCAGACTAGAGCCCTCGCAGGCGGTCGCATAGTGACGTGTAGCATATGATGAAATGGAACCGACAAAGACAAGGGAGACCGGAATGGCCATTTCTGGCTTATTAGCCGTCATCAGCCAGTCATACCCAATCCCAAAGTGTGGCACACCTGGGATTCGAACCCACAACCTTTGGTATTTGAGTCGAACGCTCTACCATTGAGCCACGGGCTCGTTGTTTTGTCGGTTGTGATCGGGTAATATGATGATAGTGTGGGGCTCACCGATCTGCTTAAAGGAACATGTATGTTCCGTTGTGCCCTGGAGCTCAGACTAGAACCCTCGCAGGCGGTCGCATAGCGACGTGTAGCATAGGATGAAATGGAACCGACAAAGACAAAGGGAGACCGGAAATGGCCATTTCTGGCTTATTAGCCGTCATCAGCCAGTCATACCCAATCCCAAGTGTGGCACACCTGGGATTCGAACCCACAACCTTTGGTATTTGAGTCGACCGCTCTACCATTGAGCCACGGGCTCGTTGTTTTGTCGGTTGTGATCGGGAATATGATGATAGTGTGGGGCTCACCGATCTGCTAAAGGAACATGTATGTTCCGTTGTGCCCTGGAGCTCAGACTAGAACCCTCGCAGGCGGTCGCATAGCGAGGTTTAGCATAGGATGAAATGGAACCGTCAAAGACAAGGGAGACCGGAATGGCCATTTCTGGCTTATTAGCCGTCATCAGCCAGTCATACCCAATCCCATGTGTGGCACACCTGGGATTCGCACCCACAACCTTTGGTATTTGAGTCGAACGCTCTACCATTGAGCCACTGGCTCGTTGTTTTGTCGGTTGTGATCGGAGAATATGATGATAGTGTGGGGCTCACCGATCTGCTTAAGGAACATGTATGTTCCGTTGTGCCCTGGAGCTCAGACTAGAGCCCGCACAGACGTTCGAATAGTGACGTGTAGCATATGATGAAATGGAACCGACAAAGACAAGGGAGACCGGAATGGCCATTTCTGGCTTATAAGCCGTCATCAGCCTGTCATACCCAATCCCAAGTACAAGCCCCACCAGCAGCCGGAAGGCAGCTCAGGATATAGGCAGAATAACATGACCGACAAAGACAAGGGAGAATGGAATGGCCATTTCTGGCTTATTAGCCGTCATCAGCAAGTCATACCCAACCCCAGGCGCTGCGGCTCCTGAGGCTTTGAACTCGCGACCTTGTTGGGCAGAAGTCAAACGCTCTACCCACTGCACCACGAGCTCGTTGTCTTGCCGGTTTCGATCGGGAATATTAACAATGGTAGTTGGGCGCTCACCGATCGGTTACAGGACTCACTCGTCCCGTTGTGCCTTGGGGCTAACTCTCAAGCCCCACCAGCAGCCGTAAGGCAGCTAAGGATATAGGCAGAATAACATGACCGACAAAGACAAGGGAGACTGGAATGGCCATTTCTGGCTTATTAGCCGTCATCAGCCAGTCATAACAACCTCAGGCGCCGAGGCGCCTGAGGCTCTAACTCGCGACCTTGTTGGGCAGAAGTGAAACGCTCTACCCACTGTGCCACTAGCTCGTTGTATTGCCGATTTCGATCGGGAATATTAACAATGGTAGTTGGGCGCTCACTGATCGGTTACAGGACTCACTCGTCCCGTTGTGTTTTGGGACTAATACTACATCTCTGCCAGCAGCCGTAAGTCAGCTCAGGATATAGGCAGAATAACATGACCGACAAAGACAAGGGAGACTGGAATGGCCATTTCTGTCTTATTAGCCGTCATTAGCCAGCCATACCCAACCCCAGGAGCTGCGGCACCCAAGCCTCGAATTCGCGACCTTGTTTTGCAGAAGTCAAACGCTCTACCCTCTGCACCACGAGCTCATTGTCTTGCCGGTTTCGATCGGGAATATTAACAATGGTAGTTGGGCGCTCACCGATCGGTTAGAGGACTCACTCGTCCCGATGTGCATTGGGGCTAACTCTCAAGCCCCGCCAGCAGCCGTAAGGCAGCTCAGGATATAGGCAGAATAACATGACGGACAAAGACAAGGGAGAATGGAATGGCATTTTCTGGCTTATTAGCCGTCATCAGCCAGTCATACTCAACTTCAGGCACTTCGTTGCCCAAGGCTGGAACTCGCGACCTTGTTGGGCAGAAGTCCGACGCTCTACCTACTGCGACACGAGCTCGTTGTCTTGCGGGTTTCGATCGGGAATATTAACAATTGTAGTTGGGTGCTCACCGATCGTTTTCAGGACTCACTCGTCCTGTTGTTCATTGGGGCTAACTCTCAAGCCCCACCAGCAGTCGGAAAGCAGCTCAGGGTATAGGCAGAATAACATGACCGACAAAGACAACAGAGAATGCAATGGTCATTTCTAGCTTATTAGCCGTCATCAGCCAGTCATACGCAACCCCAGGCGCCGAGGCACCTGAGGCTTTAACTCGCGACCTTGTTGGGCAGAAGTGAAACGTTCTACCCACTGTGCCACTAGCTCGTTGTATTGCCGATTTCGATCGGAAATATTAACAATGGTAGTTGGGCGCTCACCGATCGGTTACAGGACTCACTCGTCCCGTTGCGCCTTGGGACAACTCTCAAGCTTCACCAGCAGCCTGAATGCAGCTCAGGATATAGGCAGAATGACATGACGGACAAAGACAAGGGAGAATGGAATGGCCATTTCTGGCTTATTAGCCGTCATCAGCCAGTCATAACAACTCCAGGCGCTTCGGTGCTCAAGGCTCGAACTCGCGACCTTGTTGTGCAGAAGTCAAACGCTCTACCCTCTGCAACACGAGCTCATTGTCTTGCCGGTTTCGATCGGGAATATTAACAATGGTAGTTGGACGCTCACCGATCGGTTACAGGACTCACTCGTCCCGTTGTGCCTTGGGGCTAACTCTCAAGCCCCACCAGCAGTCGGAAGGCAGCTCAGGAAAAGGCAGAATAACATGACCGACAAAGACAACAGAGAATGCAATGGAAATTTCTAGCTTATTAGCCATCATCAGCAAGTCATACGCAACCCCAGGCGCCGAGGCGCCCTGAGGCTTTGAACTCGCGACCTTGTTGGGCAGAAGTCAAACGCTCTACCCACTGTGCCACTAGCTCGTTGTATTGCCGATTTCGATCGGGAAATATTAACAATGGTAGTTGGGCGCTCACCGATCGGTTACAGGACTCACTCGTCCCGTTGTGCCTTGGGACTAACTCTCAAGCTTCACCAGCAGCCTGAATGCAGCTCAGGATATAGGCAGAATGACATGACGGACAAAGACAAGGGAGAATGGAATGGCCATTTCTGGCTTATTAGCCGTCATCAGCCAGTCATACGCAACTCCCAGGCGCCGAGGCGCCTGAGGCTTTAACTCGCGACCTTGTTGGGCAGAAGTGAAACGCTCTACCCACTGTGCCACTAGCTCGTTGTATTGCCGATTTCGATCGGGAATATTAACAATGGTAGTTGGGCGCTCACTGATCGGTTACAGGACTCACTCGTCCCGTTGTGTTTTGGGACTAATACTACATCTCTGCCAGCAGCCGTAAGTCAGCTCAGGATATAGGCAGAATAACATGACTGATAAAGACAAGGGAGACTGGAATGGCCATTTCTGTCTTATTAGCCGTCATTAGCCAGCCATACCCAACCCCAGGAGCTGCGGCACCCAAGCCTCGAATTCGCGACCTTGTTTTGCAGAAGTCAAACGCTCTACCCTCTGCACCACGAGCTCATTGTCTTGCCAGTTTCGATCGGGAATATTAACAATGGTAGTTGGGCGCTCACCGATCGGTTAGAGGACTCACTCGTCCCGATGTGCATTGGGGCTAACTCTCAAGCCCCGCCAGCAGCCGTAAGGCAGCTCAGGATATAGGCAGAATAACATGACGGACAAAGACAAGGGAGAATGGAATGGCATTTTCTGGCTTATTAGCCGTCATCAGCCAGTCATACTCAACTTCAGGCACTTCGTTGCCCAAGGCTGGAACTCGCGACCTTGTTGGGCAGAAGTCCGACGCTCTACCTACTGCGACACGAGCTCGTTGTCTTGCGGGTTTCGATCGGGAATATTAACAATTGTAGTTGGGTGCTCACCGATCGTTTTCAGGACTCACTCGTCCTGTTGTTCATTGGGGCTAACTCTCAAGCCCCACCAGCAGTCGGAAAGCAGCTCAGGGTATAGGCAGAATAACATGACCGACAAAGACAACAGAGAATGCAATGGTCATTTCTAGCTTATTAGCCGTCATCAGCCAGTCATACGCAACCCCAGGCGCCGAGGCACCTGAGGCTTTAACTCGCGACCTTGTTGGGCAGAAGTGAAACGTTCTACCCACTGTGCCACTAGCTCGTTGTATTGCCGATTTCGATCGGAAGTATTAACAATGGTAGTTGGGCGCTCACCGATCGGTTACAGGACTCACTCGTCCCGTTGTGCCTTGGGACTAACTCTCAAGCTTCACCAGCAGCCTGAATGCAGCTCAGGATATAGGCAGAATGACATGACGGACAAAGACAAGGGAGAATGGAATGGCCATTTCTGGCTTATTAGCCGTCATCAGCCAGTCATAACAACTCCAGGCGCTTCGGTGCTCAAGGCTCGAACTCGCGACCTTGTTGTGCAGAAGTCAAACGCTCTACCCTCTGCAACACGAGCTCATTGTCTTGCCGGTTTCGATCGGGAATATTAACAATGGTAGTTGGACGCTCACCGATCGGTTACAGGACTCACTCGTCCCGTTGTGCCTTGGGGCTAACTCTCAAGCCCCACCAGCAGTCGGAAGGCAGCTCAGGAAAAAGGCAGAATAACATGACCGACAAAGACAACAGAGAATGCAATGGTCATTTCTAGCTTATTAGCCATCATCAGCAAGTCATACGCAACCCCAGGCGCCGAGGCGCCTGAGGCTTTAACTCGCGACCTTGTTGGGCAGAAGTGAAACGCTCTACCCACTGTGCCACTAGCTCGTTGTATTGCCGATTTCGATCGGGAAATATTAACAATGGTAGTTGGGCGCTCACCGATCGGTTACAGGACTCACTCGTCCCGTTGTGCCTTGGGACTAACTCTCAAGCTTCACCAGCAGCCTGAATGCAGCTCAGGATATAGGCAGAATGACATGACGGACAAAGACAAGGGAGAATGGAATGGCCATTTCTGGCTTATTAGCCGTCATCAGCCAGTCATAACAACTCCAGGCGCCGAGGCGCCTGAGGCTTTAACTCGCGACCTTGTTGGGCAGAAGTGAAACGCTCTACCCACTGTGCCACTAGCTCGTTGTATTGCCGATTTCGATCGGGAATATTAACAATGGTAGTTGGGCGCTCACTGATCGGTTACAGGACTCACTCGTCCCGTTGTGCCTTGGGACTAATACTACATCTCTGCCAGCAGCCGTAAGTCAGCTCAGGATATAGGCAGAATAACATGACTGATAAAGACAAGGGAGACTGGAATGGCCATTTCTGTCTTATTAGCCGTCATTAGCCAGCCATACCCGACCCCAGGAGCTGCGGCACCCAAGCCTCGAATTCGCGACCTTGTTTTGCAGAAGTCAAACGCTCTACCCTCTGCACCACGAGCTCATTGTCTTGCCGGTTTCGATCGGGAATATTAACAATGGTAGTTGGGCGCTCACCGATCGGTTAGAGGACTCACTCGTCCCGATGTGCATTGGGGCTAACTCTCAAGCCCCGCCAGCAGCCGTAAGGCAGCTCAGGATATAGGCAGAATAACATGACGGACAAAGACAAGGGAGAATGGAATGGCATTTTCTGGCTTATTAGCCGTCATCAGCCAGTCATACTCAACTTCAGGCACTTCGTTGCCCAAGGCTGGAACTCGCGACCTTGTTGGGCAGAAGTCCGACGCTCTACCTACTGCGACACGAGCTCGTTGTCTTGCGGGTTTCGATCGGGAATATTAACAATTGTAGTTGGGTGCTCACCGATCGTTTTCAGGACTCACTCGTCCTGTTGTTCATTGGGGCTAACTCTCAAGCCCCACCAGCAGTCGGAAAGCAGCTCAGGGTATAGGCAGAATAACATGACCGACAAAGACAACAGAGAATGCAATGGTCCTTTCTAGCTTATTAGCCGTCATCAGCCAGTCATACGCAACCCCAGGCGCCAAGGCGCCTGAGGCTTTAACTCGCGACCTTGTTGGGCAGAAGTGAAACGCTCTACCCACTGTGCCACTAGCTCGTTGTATTGCCGATTTCGATCGGAAATATTAACAATGGTAGTTGGGCGCTCACCGATCGGTTACAGGACTCACTCGTCCCGTTGTGCCTTGGGACTAACTCTCAAGCTTCACCAGCAGCCTGAATGCAGCTCACGATATAGGCAGAATGACATGACGGACAAAGACAAGGGAGAATGGAATGGCCATTTCTGGCTTATTAGCCGTCATCAGCCAGTCATACCCAACTCCAGGCGCTTCGGTGCTCAAGGCTCGAACTCGCGACCTTGTTGGGGCAGAAGTCAAACGCTCTACCCACTGTGCCCCGAGCTCGTTGTCTTGCCGGTTTCGATCGGGAATATTAACAATGGTAGTTGGGCGCTCACCGATCGGTTACAGGACTCACTCGTCCCGTTGTGCCTTGGGGCTAACTCTACATCTCTGCCAGCAGCCGTAAGGCAGCTCAGGATATAGGCAGAATAACATGACGGACAAAGACAAGGGAGAATGGAATGGCATTTTCTGGCTTATTAGCCGTCATCAGCCAGTCATACTCAACTTCAGGCATTTCGTTGCCCAAGGCTGGAACTCGCGACCTTGTTGGGCAGAAGTCCGACGCTCTACCTACTGCGACACGAGCTCGTTGTCTTGCGGGTTTCGATCGGGAATATTAAAAATAGTAGTTGGGTGCTCACCGATCGTTTTCAGGACTCACTCGTCCTGTTGTTCCTTGGGGCTAACTCTCAAGCCCCACCAGCAGTCGGAAAGTAGCTCAGGGTAAAGGCAGAATAACATGACATACAAAGACATCGGAGACTGGAATGGCCATTTCTGGCTTATTAGCCTTCATCAGCCAGTCATACGAAACCCCAGGCGCTGCGGCGCCCGAGGCTCGAACTCGCGAACTTAGTTGGCAGAAGTCAAACGCTCTACCCACTGCGCCACGAGCTCGTTGTCTTGTTGGTTTCGATCGGGAATCTTAGCAATTGTAGTTGGGCGCTCACCGATCGGTTACATGACTCAATCGTCAAGTTTTGTTTTGGGACTAACTCTCCAGCCCTGCCAGCAGCCGTAAGGCAGCTCAAGATATAGGCAGAATAACATGACCGACAAAGACAAGGAAGAATGGAATGGTCTTTTCTGGCTTATTAGCCGTCATCGAACAGCCATACCCCAACCCAAGCGCTGAGGCGCCCCAGGCTCGAGCTCGCGACCTTGTTGGGCAGACGTCCAACGCTCTACCCACTGCGCCACGAGCTCGTTGTCTTGCTAGTTTCGATCGGGAATATTAACAATGGTAGTTGGGCGCTCACCGATCCGTTACAGGACTCACTTGTCCCTTGTGCCATGGGGCTAACTTTCAATCCCCGCCAGCAGACAAGGCAGCTCAGGATATAGGTAGAATAACATAACCGATAAAGACAAGGAAGAATGGAATGGTCTTTTCTGGCTTATTTGCCGTCATCGAAAAGCCATACCCAACCCCAGGCGCTGCGGCGCCCCAGGCTCGAACTCGCGACCTTGTTGGGCAGAAGTCCAACGCTCTACCCACTGAACCACGAGCTCATTCTCATGCCGGTTTCGATTGGGAATATTAACAATGGTAGTTGGGTGCTCACCGATCGGTTACAGGACTCACTCGTCCCTTGTGCCATGGGGCTAACTCTCAATCCCCGCCAGCAGACAAGGCAGCTCAGGTTATAGGTAGAATAACATAACCGATAAAGACAAGGAAGAATGGAATGGTCTTTTCTGGCTTATTAGCCATCATCGAACAGCCATACCCAACCCCAGGGGCTGCGGCCTTCAAGGCTCGAACTCGCGATCTTGTTGGGCAGAAGTCTAACCCTCTACCCACTGAACCGCTCATTCTCATGCCGGTTTCGATTGGGAATATTAACAATGGTAGTTGGGTGCTCACCGATCGGTTAAAGGACTCACTCGTCCCTTGTGCCATGGGGCTAACTCTTAATCCTTGCCAGCAGACAAGGCATCTCAGGTTATAGGTAGAATAACATAACCGATAAAGACAAGGAAGAATGGAATGGTCATTTCTGGCTTATTAGCCGTCATCGAACAGCCATACCCAACCCCAGGCGCTGCGGCGCTCGAGGCTCGAACTCGCGATCTTGTTGGGCAGAAGTCTAACCCTCTACCCACTGAACCACGAGCTCATTGTCTTGCCGGTTTCGATCGGGAATATTACAAATGTTAGTTGGGTGCTCACCGATCGGTTTCAGGACTCAATCGTCCCGTTGTGCCTTGGGACTAACTCTCAATCCCTGCCAGCAGACAAGGCAGCTCATGATATAGGTAGAATAACAGGACCGACAAAGTCAAGGAAGAATGGAATGGTCTTTTCTGGCTTATTAGCCGTCATCGAACAGGCATACCCAACCCCAGGCGCTGCGGCGCCCCAGGCTCGAACTCGCGACCTTTTTTGGGCAGAAGTCCAACGCTCTACCCACTGCGCCACGGGTTCGTTGTCATTCCGATTTCGATCGGGAATATAAACAATGTTAGTTGGGCGCTCACCGATCGGTTACTTGACTCACTCGTTCAGTTGTGCCTTGGGGCTAACTTTCAAGCACCGCCAGCAGCCGTCAGGCAGCTCAGGATATAGGCAGAATAACTTGACCAACAAAGTCAAGGGAGACTGGAATGGCCACTTCTAGCTTATTAGCCGTTATTAGCCAGCCATACCCAATCACAGGTGCTTCGGCCTCCAAGGCTCAAGCTCATGACCTTGTTGGGCAGAAGTCAAATACTCAAACCAATGCGCCATGAGCTCCTTGTCTTGCCGGTTTCGATCGGGAATATTAAAAATGTTAGTTGGGTGCTCACCGATCGGTTACAGGACTCACTCGTCCCGTTGTGCCTTGGGGCTAAATCTCAAGCCCCACCAGCATACAAGGCAGCTCAGGATATAGGCAGAATAACATGACTGATAAAGACAAGGGAGAATGGAATGGCCATTTCTGTCTTATTAGCCGTCATCAGCCAGCCATACCAACCCCAGGTGCTTCGGCGCCCGAGGCTCAAACTCGCGACCTTGTTGGGCAGAAGTCCAACGCTCTACCCACTGCGCCCCGAGCTCGTTGACTTGTTGGTTTCGATCGGGAATATTAACAATGTTAGTTGGGCGCTCACCGATCGGTTACTTGACTCACTCGTTCAGTTGTGCCTTGGGGCTAACTTTCAAGCACCACCAGCAGCCGTCAGGCAGCTCAGGATATAGGCAGAATAACTTGACCAACAAAGTCAAGGGAGACTGGAATGGCCACTTCTAGCTTATTAGCCGTTATTAGCCAGCCATACCCAATCCCAGGTGCTTCGGCCTCCAAGGCTCAAGCTCATGACATTGTTGGGCAGAAGTCAAATACTCAAACCAATGCGCCATGAGCTCCTTGTCTTGCCGGTTTCGATCGGGAATATTAAAAATGGTAGTTGGGCGCTCACCGATCGGTTACAGGACTCACTCGTCCCGTTGTGCCTTGGGGCTAAATTTCAAGCCCCACCAGCATGCAAGGCAGCTCAGGATATAGGCAGAATAACATGACTGATAAAGACAAGGAAGAATGGAATGGCCATTTCTGTCTTATTAGCCGTCATTAGCCAGCCATACTCAACCCCAGGCGCTGCGGCGCCCAAGGCTCGAACTCGCGACCTTGATTGGCAGAAGTCCAATGCTCAACCCATTGCGCCACTAGATCGTTAACTTGCTGGTTTCGATCAGGAATATTAACAATGGAAGTTGGACGCTCACCAATCGGTTACAGGACTCACTCATCCCGTTGTGCCTTGGGGCTTACTTTCAAGCCCCGCCAGCAGCCGTAAGGCAGCTCAGGATATAGGCAGAATAACATGACCGACAAAGTCAAGGGAGCCTGGAATGGCCATTTCTGGCTTATTTACCATCATCGAAATGCCATACCCAACCCCAAGCGCTGTGGCGCCCCAGACTCGAGCTCGTGACCTTGTTGGGCAGAAGTCCAATGCTCAACCCACTGCGCCACTAGCTCGTTGTCTTGCCGGTTTCGATTGGGAATATTAACAATGGTAGTTGGGTGCTCACTGATTCGTTACAGGACTCACTCGTCCCGTTGTGCCTTGGGGCTAACTTTCAAGCCCCGCCAGCATACAAGGCAGCTCAGGATATAGGTAGAGTAACATGACCGACAAAAGACAAGGAAGAATGGAATGGTATTTTTCGGCTTATTAGCCGTCATCGAACAGCCATTTCCAACCGCAGGCGCTGCGGCGCCCGAGATTCGAACTCTTAACCTTGTTGGCAGAAGTACAACGCTCTACCCACCGTCCCAGGAGCTCATTTTTTTGCCGGTTTCGATCGGGAATATTAACAATTATAGTTAGGCGCTCACCGATCGGTTACGGCACTCACTCGTCCCGTTGCGCCATGGGGCTAACACACAATCCCCGCCCGCAAACATAAGGCAGCACAGGATATAGGTAGAAAAACATTACCGACAAAGTCAAGGGAGACTGGAATGGCCATTTCTGGCTTATTAGCCGTCAGCGAACAGCCATACCCAACCCCAGGCGCTGCGGCGCCCCAGGCTCGAACTCGCGACCTTGTTGGGCAGAAGTCAAACGCTCTACCCACTGCGCCACGAGCTCGTTGTCTTGTTGGTTTTGATCGGGAATATTAACAATTGTAGTTGGCACTCACGATCAGTTACAGGACTCACTCGTCCAGTTGTGCCTTGGGGCTAACTTTCAAGCCCCGCAGCAGTCGTAAGGCAGCTCAGGATAAAGGCAGAATAACTTGACCGATAAAGTCAAGGGAGACTGGAATGGCAATTTCTAGCTTATTAGCCGTTAATAGCCAGCCATACCCAATCCCAGGGGCTTCGGTCCAAGGCTCGAGCTCGTTACCTTGTTGGGCAGAAGTCAAATGCTCAACCCACTGCACTACTAGCTCGTTGTCTTGCCGGTTTCGATCCGGAATATTAACAATGGTAGTTGGGCGCTCACCGATCGGTTAAAGGACTAACTCGTCCCGTTGTGCCTTGGGGCTAACTCTCAAGCTCCGTCAGCAAACATAAGGCAGCTCAGGATATAGGTAGAATAACATGACCGACAAAGACAAGGAAGAATGGAATGGTCTTTTCTGGCTTATTAGCCGTCATCAGCCAGCCATACCCAACTCCAGGCGCTGCGGCGCCCGAGACTCGATCTCGCGACCTTGTTGTGCAGAAGTCCAACCCTGTACCCACTGCGCCATGGGCTCGTTATCATTTCGGTTTTGATCGGGAATATTAACAATGGTAGTTGGGCGCTCACCGATCGGTTACAGAACTCACTCGTCCCGTTGTGCCTTGGGGCTAACTATCAAGCCCCGCCAGCAGCCGTAAGGCAGCTCAGGATATAGGCAGAATAAATTGACCGATAAAGTTTGAGGGAGACTGGAATGGCAATTTCTAGCTTATTAGCCGTTAACAGCCAGCCAGACCCAATCCCACGTGCTTCGGCTTCCAAAGCTCGAGCTCGTGACCTTGTTGGGCAGAAGTCAAATGCTCAACCCACTGCGCCACTAGCTCGTTGTCTTGCCGGTTTCGATCCGGAATATTAAATATGTTAGTTGGGAGCTCACCGATCGGTTACAGGACTCACTCGTCCCGTTGTACCTTGGGGCTAACTTTCAAGCCCCGCCAGGAGCAGTAAGGCAGCTCAGGATATAGGCAGAATAACATGACTAAAAACGTCAAGGGAGACTGGAATGGCCATTTCTGGCTTATTAGCCGTAGTAGAACAGCCATACCCAACCCCAGGCGCTGCGGCGCCCGAGGCTCGAACTCTCGACCTTGTTGGGCAGAAGTCCAACGCTCTACCCACCATCCCAGGAGCTTGTTGCCTTGCCGGTTTCGATCCGGAATATTTAATATGGTAGTTGTTCACTCAACGATCGGTTACAGGACTCACTCGTCCCGTTGTGCCTTAGGGCTAACTCTCAAGCTCCGCCAGCACACATAAAGCACATCAGGATATAGGTAGAATAACATGACCGACAAAGACAAGGAAGAATGGAATGCTCTTTTCTGGCTTATTAGCCGTCATCGAACAGCCATACCCAACCTCAGGCGCTGCGGCGCCCCAGGCTCGAACTCACGACCTTGTTGGGCAGAAGTCCAAACGCTCTACCCACTGCGCCACGAGCTCGTTGTCTTGTTGGTTTTGATGGGGAATATTAACAATTGTAGTTGGTACTCACCGATCAGTTACAGGACTCATTCGTCCCGTTGAGCCTTGGGGCTAACTCTCAAGCTACGCCAGCAAACATAAGGCAGCTCAGGATATAGGTAGAGTAAGATGACCTAAAAAGACAAAGAAGAATGGAATGGTCTTTTCTGGCTTATTAGCCGTCATCGAACAGCCATACCTAACCCCAGGCGCTGCGGCGCCCGAGGCTCGAACTCGCGACCTTGTTGGGCAGAAGTCCAACGCTCTATCCACTGCGACACGAGCTCGTTGTCTTGTTGGTTTTGATCGGGAATATTAACAATTGTAGTTGGGCACTCACCGATCAGTTGCAGGACTCACTCGTCCAGTTGTTCCTTGGGGCTACCATTCAAGCCCCAAAGCAGCCGTAAGGCAGCTCAGGATAAAGGCAGAATAACTTGACCGATAAAGTCAAGGGAGACTGGAATGGCAATTTCTAGCTTATTAGCCGTTAATAGCCAGCCATACCCAATCCCAGGGTGCTTCGGTGCCCGGGGCTCGAGCTCGCGACATTGTTGGGCAGAAGTCCAAATGCTCAACCCACTGCACTACTAGCTCGTTGTCTTGCCGGTTTTCGATCGGGAATATTAACAATGGTAGTTGGGCGCTCACCGATCGGTTACAGGACTCACTCGTCCCGTTGTGCCTTGGGGCTAACTCTCAAGCTCCCGCCAGCAGTCGTAAGGCAGCTCAGGATATAGGCAGAATAACATGACCGACAAAGACAAGGGAAGAATGGAATGGTCATTTTCTGGCTTATTAGCCGTCATCAGCCAGCCATACCCAATCCCAGGCGCTGCGGCGCCGAGACTCGATCTCGCGACCTTGTTGGGCAGAAGTCCAACCCTGTACCCACTGCGCCACGGGCTCGTTGTCTCTTGCCGGTTTTCGATCGGGAATATTAACAATGGTAGTTGGGCGCTCACCGATCGGTTACAGGACTCACTCGTCCCGTTGTGCCTTGGGGCTAACTCTCAAGCCCCGCCAGCAGCCGTAAGGCAGCTCAGGATATAGGCAGAATAACATGACCGACAAAAGACAAGGGAGACTGGAATGGCAATTTCTAGCTTATTAGCCGTCATCAGCCAGCCATACCCAATCCCAGGTGCTTCGGCTTCCCGAGGCTCGAGCTCGCGACCTTGTTGGGCAGAAGTCAAATGCTCAACCCACTGCGCCACTAGCTCGTTGTCTTGCCGGTTTCGATCCGGAATATTTAATATGTTAGTTGGGAGCTCACCGATCGGTTACAGGACTCACTCGTCCCGTTGTACCTTGGGGCTAACTTTCAAGCCCCGCCAGGAGCAGTAAGGCAGCTCAGGATATAGGCAGAATAACATGACCGACAAAAGACAAGGGAGACTGGAATGGCCATTTCTGGCTTATTAGCCGTAGTCAGAACAGCCATACCCAACCCCAGGCGCTGCGGCGCCCGAGGCCTCGAACTCGCGACCTTGTTGGGCAGAAGTCCAACGCTCTACCCACCATCCCGTGAGCTTGTTGTCTTGCCGGTTTCGATCCGGGAATATTTAACATGGTAGTTGTTCACTCAACGATCGGTTACAGGACTCACTCGTCCCGTTGTGCCTTAGGGCTAACTCTCAAGCTCCGCCAGCACACATAAGCACATCAGGATATAGGTAGAATAACATGACCGACAAAGACAAGGAAGAATGGAATGCTCTTTTCTGGATTATAAGCCGTCATCGAACAGCCATACCCAACCTCAGGCGCTGCGGCGCCCCAGGCTCGAACTCACGACCTTGTTGGGCAGAAGTCCAACGCTCTACCCACTGCGCCACGAGCTCGTTGTCTTGTTGGTTTTGATGGGGAATATTAACAATTGTAGTTGGTACTCACCGATCAGTTACAGGACTCATTCGTCCCGTTGAGCCTTGGGGCTAACTCTCAAGCTACGCCAGCAAACATAAGGCAGCTCAGGATATAGGTAGAGTAAGATGACCTAAAAAGACAAAGAAGAATGGAATGGTCTTTTCTGGCTTATTAGCCGTCATCGAACAGCCATACCTTACCCCAGGCGCTGCGGCGCCCGAGGCTCGAACTCGCGACCTTGTTGGGCAGAAGTCCAACGCTCTATCCACTGCGACACGAGCTCGTTGTCTTGTTGGTTTTGATCGGGAATATTAACAATTGTAGTTGGGCACTCACCGATCAGTTGCAGGACTCACTCGTCCAGTTGTTCCTTGGGGCTACCATTCAATTCCCAAAGCAGCCGTAAGGCAGCTCAGGATAAAGGCAGAATAACTTGACCGATAAAGTCAAGGGAGACTGGAATGGCAATTTCTAGCTTATTAGCCGTTAATAGCCAGCCATACCCAATCCCAGGTGCTGCTGTGCTCGGGGCTCGAACTCGCGACATTGTTGGGCAAAAGTTCAACCCTCTACCCACTGCGCCACGGGCTCGTTGTCATTTTGGTTTTGATCGGGAATATTTACAATGGTAGTTGGGCGCACACCGATCGCTTACAGGACTCACTCGTCCCGTTGTGCCTTTGGGGCTAACTCTCAAGCTCCGTCAGCGAAACATAAGGCAGCTCAGGATATAGGCAGAATAACATGACCGAAAAAGACAAGGGAGAATGGAATGGTCTTTTCTGGCTTATTAGCCGTCATCAGCCAGCCATACCCAACTCCAGGCGCTGCGGCGCCCGAGACTCGATCTCGCGACCTTGTTGTGCAGAAGTCCAACGCTCTACCCACTGCGCCACGAGCTCGTTGTCTTGTTGGTTTTGATGGGGAATATTAACAATGGTAGTTTGGCGATCACCGATCGCTTACAGGACTCACTCGTCCCGTTGTGCCTTGAGGCTAACTCTCAAGCCCTGCCAGCAGCCGTAAGTCAGCTCAGGATATAGGTAGATTAACATGACATACAAAATCATCGAAGACTGGAATGGCCATTTCTGGCTGATTAGCCGTCGTCAGCCAGCCATACCCAACCCCAGGCGCTGCGGCACCCGAGGCTCGAAATCTCGACCTTGTTGGGCAGAAGTCAAATGCTTAACCCACTGCGACACTAGCTCGTTGTCTTGCCGGTTTCGATTGGGAATATCAACAATGGTCGTTGGGCGCTCACCGATCGGTTACAGGACTCACTCGTCCCGTTGTGCCTTGGGGCTTTCTCTCAATCCCCGCCAGCAGTCGTTAGGCAGCTCAGGATATAGGCAGAATAACATGACCGACATAGACAAGGGAGAATGGAATGGTCATTTCTGGCTTATTAGCCGTCATCAGCAGCCATACCCAACCCCAGTTGGTATGGCACCCAAGGCTCGAACTCGCGACCTTGTTGGGCAGAAGTCATTGCTCTACCCACTGCTCGAAGAGCTCGTTTTCTTGCCGGTTTCGATCGGGAATATAAACAATGGTAGTTGAGTGCTCAGCCCTCGGTTATAGGACTCACTTGTCCAGTTTTGCCTTGGGGTTAACTTTCAAGTCCCGCCAGCAGCCGTAAGGCAGCTCAGGATATAGAGAGAATAAAATGACCGATAAAGTCAAGGGAGACTGGAATGGTCATTTCTGGCTTATTACCCTTCATGAGCAGCCATACACAACCCCAGGTCATGCGGCGCCCGAGGCTCGAACTCGCGACCTTGTTACGCAGAAGTCAAACGTTCTACCCACTGCGCCACTGGCTCGTTGTATGGCCGGTTTCGATCGGGAATATAAACAATGTTAGTTGAATGCTCAACGATCGGTTACAGTACTCACTCTTCCCGTTGTGCCTTGGGGCTAACTCTCAAGCCCCGCCAGCAGCCGTAAGGCAGCTCAGGATATAGGCATAATAACATGATCGACAATGTCAAGGGAGACTGGAATGGCCATTTCTGGCTTATTAGACATCATCACTTAGCCATACACAACCCCTGGTGCTGTGGCGCCCGAGGCTCGAACTCGCAACCTTGTTGGGCAGAAGTCAAACGCTCTAACCACTCTGCCACGAGATCGTTGTCTTGCCGGTTTCAATCGGGAATATTAACACTGGTAGCTGAGCGCTCACCGATCGGCTATAAGACTCACTCGTCCCGTTGTGCCTTGGGGCCAACTCTCAATCCCCGCCAGCAGCCATAAGGCAGTTCAGCATATAGGCATAACAACATGACTGATAAAGACAAGGGATACTGTAATGGTCATTTCTGTCTTATAAGCCGTCATCAGTCAGACATACCCAACCCCAGGCGCTGCGGCACCCCTGGCTTGTACTAGCGACCTTGTTGGGCAGAAGTCAACGCTCTACCCACTGCGCCAAGAGCTCGTTGTCTTGCCGGTTTCGATCGGGAATATAAACAATGGTATTTGAATGCTCAGCGATCGGTTACGGGACTCACTCGTCCCGTTGTGCCTTGGGGCTTACTGTCAAGCCCGCCAGCAGCCATTAGGCCGCTCACAATATAGAAAGAATAAAAGCACCGACAAAGTCAAGGGAGACTGGAATGGTCATTTCTGGCTTATTTGCCGTCATCAGCAGCCATACCCAACCCCAGTTGCTGCGGCGCCCGAGGCTCGAACTCGCGACCTTGTTGGGCAGAAGTCAAAGCTCTACCCACTGCGCCACTGGCTCTTTGTATGGCCGGTTTCGATCAGGAATATTAACAATGTTAGTTGGGCGCTCACCGATCGGCTATAGGACTCACTCGTCCCGTTGTGCCTTGGGGCCAACTATCAACCCCCGCCTGCAGCCATAAGGCAGCTCAAAATAAAGGCATAATAAAATGATCGACAAAGTCAAGGGAGACTGGAATGGAAATTTCTGGCTTATTAGCCATCATCAGCCAGCAATACCCAACTTCTGGCGCTGCGGCACCCGAGGCTCGAAATCGCGACCTTGTTGGGCAGAAGTCAACGCTCTAACCACTGCGCAACGAGCTCGTTGTCTTGCCGGTTTTGATCGGGAATATTAACAATGGTAGTTGAATGCTCAACGATCGGTTACGGGACTCACTCGTCCCGTTGTGCCTTGGGGTTAACTCTCAAGCCCCGCCAGCAGCCGTAAGGCAGCACAGAATATAGGCATTATAACATGATCGACAAAGTCAAGGGAGACTGGAATGGCCATTTCATGCTTATTAGCCATCATCAGCCAGCCATACACATCCCCTTGCGCTGCAGCGCCCGAGGCTCGAACTCGCGACCTTGTTGGGCAGAAGTCAAACGCTCTACCCACTGTGCGACGAGCTCGTTGTCTTGCCGGTTTCGATTGGGAATATTAACAATGGTAGTTGGGCGCTCACCGATCGGTTGCATGATTCACTCGTCCCGTTGTTCCTTGGGGCTAACTCTCAAGCCCCGCCAGCTGCCATAAGGCAGCTCAGAATATAGGCAGAACAACATGACTTAAAAAGACAATGGAGACTGGAATGGCCCTTTCTGGCTTATAAGCCGCCGTCAGCCAGGCATACCCAATCCAAGGGTTCGAATCTCAGGTGATCCACACCTGGGATATCGTAGGAGTGTCTAATGATGGCTAATATGCCAGAAATGGTCCCTCCCGTCTACCTTGACTTTCTCGGTTCCACCTTCTAGCAAGTCGCTTTGCAACTTTCTGTTAGTGATCGAAATTGAGCTCCATGGAACAACGTGACATACGTGTTCCTTAACCAGATTGGTGAACGTTAACTGTTGCCTTATATACTCCTCGTCGTTTATTTGAAGTACAACAATGAATTCATCTGTACACTAAGTCAGTTCTGTTTTGAAGGAAATTAATTCTGGTGTAGATTTTGCGACTCATTCACCGAAGATTCTTCATGATGTAGACATTTACATTTTGCGGCCAGTATGCATGCTTTGTGATTTTCTGGTATTGGTTTTGCGTACCGATTTTTATCTATAATGAATTGACAATGTTTTGCTGAAAATTTTGGAATGATACTTTAAAAATAACCTGCATCTCTCTCTCATCTTCATAGTTGTCGAATATAAAACCACGGATTTGGTGTGGAAGACACTGAAAATCTGATAGCCTGACGGATCGACCTTAGGGTTTTGGGAGGATGCGGCATACGTTCTTCGCTAATATCTTGTCAGACCATTTTGATTGGTTGAGCCATGTGAGGTTGAGCTTTGTCATGCTGCAAAATCAGTTGGCCTTGATGGCGAGGTCGTTTTTATTGAGTAGCTTTATTTAAGCGGCACAGCTGGTGTGCACAGAGGTTTCCGTCCACCGACCTCGTTTCGCTCGAGCATTTCGTAATTTATCACGTCCTCTAAATCTCATCACACGAAAATTCTGGTCTTTCAAGGAGGCAGACATTGCTTCTAGCGGTGTGTCGCTTGCTCAATACAGCCCACCCATATCGTTATTTGCTTCATATTAACGTTGAGGCACCCACTTATTATCGCCACTGACTGTGTGATAAATAAATCCTTGTCTGTGTCCACGGGTGCCTTTTTGCCAGGCTAGCAAAGTGATGGCAATAGAGGAGCGCCGCCGCGTGATATTTTCCTGGTTTACTGCTGCTTTACTGACTGTTTTTCTTCGAAATGTACATTCGGGCGGTCATAATCAGTCGGTCATCCTGAGCGCCGGACTCTTGGATTTCAAAAGTAGGGCTTTGACGAACTCAAGATTAGTGGTTCTTTCAGGTCTATAGTCTTAACCGTACACAACACAAACGCCACGAACACTTTTAGCGGCTTTGAAACCTTCCTTGAAGGCAAAAACAGCAGGTGCTTAAACCCATACTTTTTCCCGACTTGGCACTTCATTACTGAGGCCTAAAATTAAGAAACTTTGATCTCTTTAGGAAACTTTTTATGGTGGACTTTTAGAATAAGAAGAATTCTTTCAAATAATATGGAACACTTGCCACAAGCGATTGGATTGACAGCAAAAAATGCATTTATAAAAAATTGTAAAGGCTCATTGGACAACCCAATAGCAACGGGGCTTCCATCTCATCGAAAAAGGTGTAACGATTGGATATGCAGCCATAACTATTCTTCACTTCTAAGAAATAAATGTTAATGTAATGTGGGTAGGCATTCCCCGTCACGCCTCCCTCGAGGATTAGCATTGGAATCAGCGTTCGGTCTAGTGTTAGAGGTTAAGGGTACACTTTAGACCTAATTTTAGGGTTGTGGTTAGGCTATCAGTGTTGCCAACTTTAATTAAACCTTCAGTCGCGGTCTTTACGAGCGTCAGATTAAGCAGTAAATTCTCTCTGCATTCTCCTTCAGTTGGTTTGATCCTCACGAGTTCGTTTAGAATATCTAACCAGTACCCTCGGTTTCTATTTTATCCGCACATTTACAGCTCCTAATTTCCAGTATTGTATGCTTTAGTTATATATTTGAAAAAAAGTTGATAGCGTGAATGGATTTTTTGGTCTTTTTGCCTCTCAGAAACAGGTGTGTGTCAGTTTCGTTTATCCCGCCCATAAAACCCCATTGCCACCATTCCTGTATTACAGGAGTCCTTGTTTCCCGTTTTCTGAATGGGGACACCTATCCGGCGGTTGCCGAAAAAAGTTCCGAATTTCTACAGTTCAGTCTGTTAAGGAACTAGATAAACGACGCAAGAACCTATTCACCCGGTTTCTCTTAGCTCCTGCACCTTACGAAGATGACAGCTCCCCTTCACTGTCGTTAGGACGAGACAGTTAACACCATGACGCCTATTTGTAAATGGAACAAACAAAATAGTCACAGCAAGTGTGGCGTTCTTCGCCCCCTAGCACCACAGTGGTGGTTGCCGGACTCGCAATTAGTGGTTTCGGCAGAATTCTCCATAAAAGTTAGTCTCCACACCTGTTCGAACGGTGGCCTGCCTGTCATCGTTGGGCTTGTGACTAAACTGGCAAACCACTGCTGCTGCTGCTGCTGCTGCTGCTGCTGCTGCTGCTGCTGGGCATGTACACGCGCACCCGGATGATTGATTGGCCATCAGTGCAGTCTTTGCTCGCCGCTGCCAATGCCTGGGTGAGCGCGCTTTCGGCAGTGGAGGGGGAAGTGCCAGCAGGTGGGTGATGGAACGAGAGACTTGGGCGAGCGGAAGTTAAAGAAAACGTCCACCTCGCTCCCCACCCCTCCCCCCTTCCCCTGTCTCGCGTTACCGCCAGGCCCTAGCGTCATGATGTCAACAACACAACTAGGTTTGAGAGAGAGAGGCGGGAGCCAGTGCGACGCCTGTGCTAAGCCAGTACCCAAGATAGGAGCTAGCGAGCATCCCACACTCGAAATTTCGTGCCTGGTTCGGTCTCCCATTCGGCTGGTTCCCACACGGTTGCAGACTTCAAGCCTGGTAGGCCAGAGTTCTGTCAGAGATACCACTCTATCTGGACGGCCTCAAGATGCATTAAAGTGTAAGTTTGTTAGACACAGGAAGTAGGATTGCACCAGTACATTTATTTAACACAAATGTCCAGGTTGATGGGGATAGAGAAAAATAGATTATAAGGATGCCTTGTATGGCCGCTTCAACAGGATAAGGGAGAAGGAACCCTCCATACTACATTCGGCTCTGCGCTACATTCCAAGAAATTTATGTTCAGGATAAAGGTGAGGGTTAAGTTTGGGGTTAGGGTTAGGTTTAATCTTGAGGTTAGCGTCAGATTGGGGTTAGAGTCATGAGTAGACTAAGTGTTAATGTTAGTACCGTGTTAACTTTAGGGTTTAGGTTTATGGTAGGGCTAGGGTTAAGAGTAAGGTGATAGTTTAGTTTTATGTTAGGGTTAGTTTTAGTTTTATGGCACGGGTATATTTACCCTTCCTGGAATTTACCGAAAGGCGACGTATTTTGGGTGGTTGGGGAGTTCCTGTTCACTTGTCCTGTTTAGGCGGCCATGGAAGGCCTCCATACCCAATATATTTTGGGAAATTTGTAAGATGGTGCTCCAAATAGCTAAAGATCCTCTTTGATAATGGAAAAGATAAAAAGAATTGCACGCCCTACTATCCATATAGCGCCCACTTTCTCAAATTATCTAATTGGCTTCAATTTTTTTAGAGATTTTGGATGCGTGCCAGCAAATTTTGATGACTATTTATCTACCTCTTAGGTCAGGTCCCTTGTATGCTGCTTCAACATGGATCTTTTTGTCCGGGAGACCCAATGGGTCCACAAAACAGGTTATACTGTTGAAATAACTCTAAGTGGGAGCAAACTAACTTTGGTACAGCAAACAGACAACTATTTTATGTCGCGTCAGGTATTTCTCCAAATCTCATTAATAGTTGGTTTCACTCAGACCTGCCATTGGTTAGATGGAAGGGAGGATAGAGGGCAAGGCCAAGTCAGAGCTTGCTTGCGAACTATAGTAAATACAACGGGCTCGGTTACAAAGACGTATGAATAGTTGCTGAATGGCAGAGTGCCGATTGACAAGACAGCTCTGTCCTTCCTTGGGACGAGGATCCGAACACGATGGTGCCTTCATAATGTGACCTTGGCGGCGACTCCTATTGATGTGAGATCCTGGATGTTGAAGTAGAGTTCCCATGCGCCCAGACACCGGCATGTTTGGTCTATGTTTTTTTGCCAGAGCTGCCGCTGCGCTCACCCCCATTTCTAAATCGTCTCTGTCTCGTCACTAGAAGAAGTTGCCTGTGGGAGAAGTGAGTGATGTAGCTGTTGCGCAGTGGTGACCCTCATCTATTTAGACAGACGAATTACCAGGAGGGAGAAGGAAGTAGTGGGTTCTCGTTAAAAAGGACATGCAACTTGAATTCTCTTATTTTATAAGGGACCAAGTGATGTTCGAGGAATTTTGATTGAGACACTAGCTTCTATTCGACACGCATTCGATAGGCATTTAGATGGTCAGTCTCATTTCCACTCCTGATGGCTCCGTCTTGCTCATGCCGCATATGTAGTGAGCATTGTGGTTTAGAAGGCCGACCACAAGTGGCAAAATTAAGTCTTTCAGAACGACAGCAAGGTTTCTATGGCTACATTAACTTAGTTTATCGAGCAAAATATATGAATATAATGCTTTTTGTGCGTGTTTTAAGGGTGTGGAACTCTCGGCCTCTGACTGCTCAAACTTCGGATAGAACACGAGCACGCGAGGATATTCGTTGTATATCAACCGGCACCAACTGAGAATACAACAAAGATAATATAGGTGTCCATGGAGCTTGAATCACAGCTGTTGAGTAAATTTGTATAAATCCAGAGTGTCAATTCAAGATCAGTCAAGATCTACGCAGGAATTACAAAACGGATCCCCAAAGTCAACCAAGCCTCCGACCGTCTACGGCCCTCCGCATGGAACCACTGCGGCGTCCTCCTAAACACGAAACTGAAGATACATAAGACCATCATTCTAACGAAGCTCATGTACGAGACAGAGACTTAATCAAGAAGCAAAGGTGAAGATGGAGGAAAGGATGCTGGATATCGGGGTCCAGGAAGGAATGGGTGTGGTCAGCATCCTTGGTAGGTTGCGGCAAATGCAGCTGTAATGAAGTGGCCACCTGGTGAAGATGACGGCCGAAAGCCTGCCCAAACGTGTGTTCTAGAGGACGTTGCCAGGGTTAGTCGCAGACAAGGCGGAAAATGAGACATTTTATGGAAAGTCTGAAACCTGCCCTCCATTATGTACGAATAACTCAATAGACCTGCGAGGAAATTATTAAAAATCAGTTGGTTTGGTGCATTGCCGTAATTCAGCAGTCTCCAAAGCTAATCAGGTACGGAAGGCAGACAAAATTTTGGGGAAAGTGGAAAAATTGCAAACCCTGTTTAGCGGTTCATATGGTTAACTTGAAGCCAGTGCACGATCTTACCTCAAAACTATGTGCATGCACGCAAATAAGTCAGTAGAATCACAATTGAGGCCTCCCTTGCCTCATCCCACTGCATATACACGAAAGTTCGACCGTCGTAGTCCGACGATGTCAACCGTATGCTCCACACTATGGCGGTGCAGGGACGGTGACTTGCGCGTGGATTATGTTTAAGAGATAGTAACCTTGTGCAGCAGATACCGCACTCTCTCTTCCCTAACTAGCCTGCGCCCGGTGTCAAGAGAGGCTCAAGAAGACCGGAAATGGGAGATGGCGCAGGTGGCTGGCACAGCCTGGGCCCCTAGGACCTAGCCATACCTAGGAGTGCCACCACACCCACGATGTTCGGCATTTGCTATGGGAGTGAAACCCAAACAACGCCTGCCTTGCACTGATGTGGCCCACAGGTTAGTCCAAGGCAAATATCACATGGCCCGATTAAGGGGCTCACATAAACTACAGTTCGATTGTCGATTATGACGAGGTCCACAGTATGCTCCTGACAAGGTGGTGCAGGGAGGGTGAGTTGCACGAGATTTGGTATAAAATGATAGTAGACTTGCGCTGCATCTACCGCACTCTCTCCTTCTCCCCCACCTTAGCACGGTGTCAAGACAGAGTCAATAAGACCGGAGATGGGAGAGGGCAAATGTGGCTGGCGCAGCCGGAGCCACCCATGAGCGTACCACCACATCTGGTTCAGACTCCACGGAGTAGAAGTTCCATAAAGGCCACATTAATAAGGAGCCATTGCAGCCTGACTCTTAGTCCACCAGTCAGCCACTCCACACAAAAGACACATTGGGCTGACCATGCGCTCCAATTTTTCCCGTCAGTTGGCAACCTTCCAAGCCACGGCTTTTAGCACACCGTGATAGTTTCACAAGCGTCAGGTTTTTTATAGTGAGGAAAATGCGCTGACCTTTCAACCTCACCCTCTCCTCCACCCTCAAAATCAGACCACCGTCCGAGCCAGTCAGTTGTCTGATGTGGGAATGGGCGCATTGGCTGACGAGTCGGCGTATCCGTCTTCGCGCGCCACAGCACGACCTAACCCCCATAAGGCACACACCAGGATTCACTAAATTAGGGGATATGGAGGAAACATCGCCGTTTGACTCCCAGTCCACTGGTCAGCCACTCAACACACACAGCACATACACTGGGCCGACGGCGTGGTCTGGTGTAAGCGTCAGTTTGGCAGCCTTCAAAGCCACGTTTTTTAGAAAACCGTGATATTCTCAGGTACGTGATGATGATGAGGTTGCCGTCTATGTATTAATGTAAGTGGGGAGAGAGTTAGGTCGACAGCTTAGCGCATTTTCCTCAATATCAAAAATCTGACGCGCTTGAAACGATTACGGTGCGCTAAAGGCCGTGGCTTAAAAGGTTGCTTAATGACGGGATAACACGGACCACGTTGTCAGCTCAGTGTGTTTAGTGTGGAGTGGCTGACTGGTGGACTGAGATTCAGGCTGCAATGGCTCCTTCTTAATGTGGCCTTTATGGCACTCCCACTCCGTGGGATCTGAGCCAGGTGCGGAGATACGCCTAGGGGCGGCTCCGGCCGCGCCAGACACCTGCGCCCTCTCCCATCTCCGGTCTTCTTGACTCTATCATGACACCGGGCTCAGGTGGAGGAGGAGGAGGAGAGAGTGCGGTAGCAATAAGCTCAGGGTTTGGACGGTCACCAACAGACAATTACACTCAGACCTCGCAGTTAGTCCAATGTGTGTTGTGTAGAGTGGCTGACTGGGGGGTCTAAGAGTCAGACTGCGATGGCTCCTTCTTAACGTGACCTCTGGCTATCTCACACATGTGAGATGTAAGCCGTTCAACCCCCTGTTGTGTAAAATCCTGGTGCTTGTGTTTGGGGGGCCAGGTCGTGTACGTAGTACACGTAGACGAGGTCACCAGGAGCTGCGCCCAGTTCCGCATCAGACAAGTGACCGGCTCGGACATTGGTCTGATTGCGTAGGTGGGGGAGAGAGTGAGGTCGAAATTTCAGCGCATATTCCACACGATAAACAATCTGACGCGCTTAAAACTATCACGGTGCGCTAAAAGCCGTGGCTTGGAAGGTTGCCAACTGACGGGATAACTCGGACCGCGTGGTCAGCCAAATGTGTGTTTTGTGTGGAGTGGCTGACTGGTTGACTGAGAGTCAGGCCGCAATGACTCCTTCTTAATGTGGCCTTTATGGCACTCCCACTCCGTGGGATCTGAGCCAGGTGCGGAGATACGCCTAGGGGCGGCTCCGGCTGCAATTGCCACCTTTGCCGTCTACCATCTCCGGTCTTCTTGACTCTGTCATGACACCGGGCACAGGTGGGGGGAGGAGGAGAGAGTGCGGTAGATGCAGCGCAAGGTTACTATCTCTTTAACCTTAATCGCGCGCAAGTTACCGTCGCTGCGGTTGGGCGCGTCGACTGTATTTCGGATCGCCAGTAACTGGTTTACCAGCCTCCGTGCGATGGATTCGCAGGTAACCGACCAGGCAGATGCGTGAGTTGATGTTGCTGGTGCAGTGTGGACAGGAGAAATCGGGAGAGGCTGTGGGGATGTCATTCATGGTAGTGGGGATGGCAGTGATGGTAAGAATGGCAGGAGCGAAGGTTGTTCATGGTGTATTGGTGTTGTCGGCATTGCGGTGAATTCCGATGTCATGAATGCGCATGTGACCGAATAGGCTCATGCGATGAGTGAATGCGCGACAACAGTTAGGGCAGTAGAGCGGCGATCTCTGCTGTATGTTGGTGCTCCAGGCACTGGTTCACCAGTCTTTGTACGATGGATTCGCAAGTGACCGACCAGGCCGATGCGTGAGGTGAATGTGCTGTCGAATTGAGGACAGGCTAGGAGAGAGTCCCCAACGTTTGTGGTGGTGACGGTGGTGGTGGTGGTGAATGTGGCGTCGGCGGCGGTGGCAGCGAAGGCCTAGGTGGTTGCGGTGGGGGTGGAGGTAGCAGGTTATGAGTATTGGGCCGTGGTCTCTTTGATGGTGGGTGCAATGAAATTAATGCAAGTGGTGAGGATGGGTGGGGGCGTGGTCCGAAGGAGGGTTGGTAGAAGTTGACGTAGAAGTTGGAATTGTCGGATTGTTGGTGCATTGCGTCCGAAGATGTCCGACTAGGCCGATTCGAATGCGGAAGGCGCGTTGACATCGCGGGCATATTTGAAGGGCCTGGGCATCAGCGGTGTTGGCCCGGGGCGCTGGTGACTATCGTGCCGCTCTTTTGGTCTTAGTGGCGTCAATCCTGTTGGCTTCATAGATTGCTAAACCAGTCTTCACGGATCTTATCCATGCCAGTCTATCGTGGGTGAGGACTTCACAGGTCGCCGTGTTGATTTGCAGGTGCTTCAGAGATTTCTTCAAAAATTCCTTGTTGCGTCCTTTATGACCTCCCTATCGGCGAGCACCCGTAGCGACATCTCTATAGAAAAAAAGTTTGGTTGTCGCTCGTCGTCCTTTCTCACCAGGTGGCCGCTCCATCGCAGTTGCACTTGCCTCAGCATGGCGTGGATGCTGAAGATTCCGGTCCCTTCCAGGACTTCCGTGTCCAGTATCCTGTCTTGCCAGCTCAGCTTTAGTATTCTGCAGAGGCAGCTGAGAGGGAAGTGATTAAGCTTCGTGGCTTGGTCCAAGTAGACATTCCAGGCCTCCGCTCAGTAAAGGAGTGTTCTCAAGAGGACATCCTTGTTCATCTTCAGTTTGGTATTCAGGTGAATACCATGGCGATTCCACATGGAGGCCTGCAGCCGGCCAAAAAATTGACTAGCTTTGAAGATCCGTTGGGCAACCTCGTCATCGATTCTCGTGTTGCGTGACAGCGTGCTCCCAAGATAATTGAAGGTTTCCAATTATTTGAGTTGAACACTGTTTAAATGGATTCGGGGAGCATTGTATTCCGCGCTGGATGGCGGCTGGTGCATCACAACCGTTTTGGCTGTACTGATTTTTAATCTAAAATTGGCGCAGCCTGCAACGAAGAGGTCCATACTCCTATGTATGTCCTCCTCCGTCACGAAGTTAAGGGTGCAGTCGTCCGCGAAGAGTAAGTCATGAACAATAGTCGTAGATACGCGCGTTGAAACCTGCATAAGCCGAATGTTAAGAAGTTGCCCGACAGTTCTGTAGGCGATGCGGATCCCAGGCTGCTCATCACGGTAGGCGTCCATCAGCATAGCAGAGAACATGAGAATGAACAGGGTGGGGGCCAGTACGCAGCTCTGCTTCACTCCGTTGGTCACTGCGAATGCTTTGGATAGCATCCCGTTGTCAATGGTGGGCTCCGTTATCCCGTCATGAAGCTGACGCACCAGGTACGTGAACCGCTCACGACAGCCGAATTTATGCACGACTATCCACAGTCTATCCACAGACTATCCACAGTATTTTTAAAGGTGAGTTCGCATCTCCTGGCGCTTTTCTTGCAGCTGGTGGGCGTCAAAGACAATGTCGGTTGTTCCGCGGTGTCGGCGGAAGCCACATTGGCTTTCCGGGAGCAGGCCCTGCTCTAGGTGACCGTTCAGACGATTGAAAAGGATACAGGCGAAGATCTTCCAGGCGATGTTGCGCAACGAGATGCCTCTGTGAGTATCACAGTGTTGCCGGTTCCCCTTCAGTTTGTAGAGATGGACGATGGTCGCGTCTTTTAAATCCTGAGGAACTTGTCCTTGGCGCCACATCTCCTGGAAGAGTGTTGTGAGTTCTACCATCAGCCGGGGCCCACCATGCCTGTAGACTTCCGGTGGGATTGCGTCAGACCCCGGTGCTTTACCGCTGGAAATCTGCTGCACGGTCCGGATAGTTTCTGGTAGGCAGGCGGCAGATCCAGGTCATTGTTCATTTCCACTTGAGAGAGTCGGTCAATGGCAGCATCAGAGATGGCTGATGAGCAAGTAAGTACACTTCTGAAGTGGTCACCCCAATGCTTCAGAATATTAGATTTCTCTGTCAGTAGTGTTGTGCCATCAGAGCTGAGCAGCGGTGCAGTCCCCTTGATACAGGGGCCGTAGATGGCCTTGATGGCATTGAAAAAGTTTTTCATTTCATTGCGTTCCGCATACCTCTGGATTTCCTTAGCCTTTTAGATCATCCAGGCGTCCTGCATATCCCGCAGCCGTTGCTGTAGAAGGCAACGGCATCTCAAGAAGGCTGCTTTGGTGGCGTCAGTCCGAAGGTTCATGTAGGCTTTGTGTAGTCCATTCTTCTCCGTGAGTAAGATGCTGATGTTGGCATCATTGTCGTCAAACCAGTCCTGTTGTTGACGGCGTGCGCTTCCAAGGACTTTGAGGACGGTGGACTGGATGACATTTCGCAGTTGGCCCCATGGAGTTTCCACGGTGGCGTTTTTATCTGGAGCATGCAGGTTCTCCAGTTTTTGGGTTATTTGGTTACTGAAATCAAAACAGTGAGCAGGCCACGTTAACAAAAGATTGTGTAAATTACTTGTCGGTCGCTTACCTTGGGGCCTTCATTGGGGTTGAAGTCGGAGCCTCATATGGGAGACGACAAGGTGGTGATCCGTCCGACAATCGGTATCGTGGATCGCCTTGTTTACCAGCGCGTCCTGTCGATCTCGCCTCCTGACGAGAACATAGTCCGCCAGCTGCCAGCGCCGCGACCGAGGTTGCATCCATGTGGTCTTCTCCGGCGTCAGAAGGCGTATGAAGGTGTTGGTCAGCAGGAGACGCTGTTCCTTACACGTTCGCAGAAGAAGGAGGCTGTTATCGTTACAGCTACCGAGACCGTGGGGACCCAGCACTATCTGCCAGGCAGCGTGTTCTGTCACGATGTGGGCGTTGAAGTCACCAGGGATAATTTAATTGTCCGCCTTCGGCACAGTCACCAGCAGGGCGTGCAGGTCCTCGTAGAATTTGTCCTTCGCCGCATCAGAGCTCGTCATTGGGGGGAGCGTAGGTGCTGATGCTGGTGGCGAACATGTCTCTCCGAAGAGGCAGGTGGAGGCTCATCAGGCGATCATTGGTACCCTGCGGCAGACAGGGTAGGCATCCCACGATGTCGTTCCGGATGGCAAAGGCAACACCAGCGTCACGTTGCTCTGCCTTTGGCCGGCTGCTCCAGAAGAAGGTGTAGCTGGCACCCACCTCCTCCAGCTGACCCTGCTCAGAGAATTGAGTCTCGCTGAGGGCAGCAATGTCCACCTTGTAGCGCGCCAGTTCCCGAGCGACTAGCGCCGTCCTCCGTTCCGGCCAGTTGCTCCTCGGATTGTCTAAAATGGAACGAACATTCCAGGCTGTTATTGTGAGCGGACTGACCCAAGCAGTCCAGAGGGTATGGCGCACTGGATGGGGAAAGGGGGTAATGTTGTTTGTTTGAGTTTTATGACCACGTATTTTGCGATCTGCGAGCCGCGGCTGGCTGTAGAAGACTTGAGACCCAGCATTTCTTTAGGGCACATTTTCTAGCCCCTTCGTCCGCGAGGAGACAAGCAGTGCTGTCCCTAATTAGGGCTGCTTGGACATCGCAGACGATTGCCGAACTCCACTATGGGTCACGGTTTTGTTTTAGTGGGAGAGCGATCCGAGTTAGCCTGGGCCGCCTACGTGGTTTCTGTTGCCCCCACCATAGGACATTTTGAGAGGGGGGAGGTGGGAAGTTCGGGAGTCAGACATACCGAGTGTGGAGGCACACACAACACTGGAGACCCTCACCTGGTTTAGCCCGCCGTTCGTGACGGTTGCCCGGGTTGTGGCCGCTGGGAAGAACCCAACTTCGAGGAGCCACAGGTGAGAGTTGGGTACCATTTAGAGGTGGCCACAGGAGCACTCACCACCTGTATGAGACAAATGAAGCGACCAAATGCTATCTGTGTGGTGCTATCCCTAACTAATACCCCATGCACCCTGAAAATTCACACATGCATGCACACACAAATTCTCCTTGACTAAGCACCGAACCATCACTCACACAACAACCGTACAAACAGCTTGTCAGCCTGGCTATGATGGACATACGCCCTATGCGAGAATTGTGCGTTTTTATCAAGTCGCACCATGTGAATTGAAGAACGAGCAAGTGTGAGAGATAAGTAGAGTTGATTTTATACCACGTCAGCCGTGACGCCCAATCTCACCATCGCACACCCGAAAACCTCGAAGCAGCCGTTTGTGTATGGGAGATGAAAGACGGATCGAAGACAACACTGAGTCTCTCTTCTTCATCAAAGATCCCTGTATTCCTCAATATAATAAAGCTGGAGCGTTTGAACCAATCACAACGCGCTACCAGTCGTGGCTTGCAAGACCACCAACCGACGGGGGAACTCTCTCCTATACAGGAATGAGGGTTAGGATTCAAATGCCCCTGCCTAACAAGGTTCTCGAGGCAACTGTCAATCACGTGAAATTCGAACGCCCTCTCCCCCGGGCCCATCGTTTGCCGTTACTAGCCGCTTCGCCCCCTACCACACCCTCTTCAGTTGTCTTGAGTTTGCCTTGATATCTGAAGACAACGAGTACCGGAAGGGGGAGTGAGGCAGGTGCGGCACAAGGATGTTTCGCTGCAAACAAATTTACAGGTAAATAATGGCTGTGCCTATCTCTTAGGGCAGAAGTGGACTTGAATTTCGCGCTGGTTGAACTGACGGTGATAGCGCTATTACCGGTTCTGGATTTATTATTATTAGTGATAGTCTTATCGTGATATTAGTTGAAGTCTTGCGCGGCAGTGTTGGCTATGCTATTTGTGCCGGGGGTTTCCTATCTCTGCTGACTGGCGAGATCAGCTAGATTTGCGACTGCCGTCCCACACGCACACATGCTGTCGTGACCGCGTTTTCGGCGCAAAGCACCCACTTCCACCTCCCCACCTCGACCGCCGCCATGTCGTCTCAGGCAGAGGGCCCATGTAATTTGGCTACGCGCGTGCTAGGCCGTTCTTACGCGCGCACGTGTGCGTGTATGGGTGCGCACGCGTGAGTAGTTGTCAGAGTCTGTGAACGCGCTCCCATCTCGTGGGTGAGCAGAAACCACCACCGCTCGACGAGCCGTTTGGCACCAGTCCGTGTGTCCGTTGCCTCACCCTGCCCTACTGCCCCAACAACTCCGCCACCGCTGCTGTCCCGCCGTAGCATAAGACTCCTCGCTCGATGGAGCGGTCTCGTGCACATCTCTCCCTCCCCCCCCCTCCCCCAATCCCAACTCCCACTGTCTCACCTCGGAGCCCATCGGTTCAACTCTGGCCGCCGGGCGCTAGTAGCCAGCTTCCTAACAGGCATCAACGCGGCAGGAGAACGAGGACGTCGACTGCCGGGACGCTTGAGACGAGAATGATGCCTTCCACTGCAGGCGCTCGCGTCGGTGGCGGTGGCGGCGGCGCACAGTCACGCTTACGTGCGTGCATTCATGCATCGTGCGCGCGCGAGCTGGCTCTCGCGCCGTGCGTCGAGCGATCGATCGGGCCCCTTCCTTTCCTTCTCCTCTGCCGCCTTCTCATCCGTCCCCTTTCTACGTGCGCGCATTCCGAGCATTGACACTGGCGACCGAGTCTGCTCGTGCCTCGCACTCTCTGAGGCGGAACGACGGATATTACTGTGTGCACGAAGGCGGAGCTCATTCCCTTCTCGAAGAGCGCCCAGTTCGCTTTGGCCGGACGCAGAGGGATCATGCACCGATAATTTCACTGCTGATGTAATTACTTATTACTTCTGCGTTGCTCAGGCGCACACTGCGCACTGCTAAAACGCTGAAACACTGCCTAGATGACCTTCAGTGATTAAAATTTCGCTAAAATAGCGTAGTAACTATAGGTGCGCGTAGGATAAAAAGTAATGTTTCGGGGATCGCATAGGATAAAGCAAATACTTTTAAACGATTCACTCCCAACAAAGTTTTCTGTGATGTCATCAGGCAGCTGTATACTTTGTGCTGAAAATTTAACCAGTTCGGTTGACGCAAGTTCCACTGAGATTTAGATGAGCTAATTACTTTGGTCCAGACTACTTACGGCTGCTCAGCTTCAGATGTATTTGTCCTTTTTATTTACGGTAAAAAGGGTCAGTCAACTAATATCCTACTCCTGGGAAAAAACTTGGGTAGTTGTTTCTTTATTCTTTCACGCTCTAGTGTATGAATTACAACAGTAATTGTTTCCGCTTATTGAACAAAAGTTCACTAACGAGAATGGTTGATGAACCAGGAATAATACGTCAGTAAGGACTCCGTAGTTAGAAGAAAGCTTAATTCATTATATAATTCATAAGTACCCCGGGCAGAGGCCGGCTTTCTCGCGTCAGTCAGCCTTATGTCAACCCAAGGTCGGGAAGATTTGGGACTCCTTTTTTATTTGAGGTAGACGCCCTCACAGGCAAGTCAAATGTTCGTGGTTTACTTGCTGTGATCACGAAAAATTGAAATTACGTGGGATCAGTCTTCCCTGGCTAATCTGAAAACAAAACGCTAGAGCTTCTTGATTGTTACTTGCCCACCTCTGTGCGACTACCATCGACCACTCTAGACCGGAGCTGCAAGACCAGAAGGAAGGTTCGGATTCCGTTATACCAGTGGACCCGATTAGCGAACGCCCCTTTCGCGTATCATGGCACGAACAATGGACAGAATATAAAGCCTGGGCTTTGCCTGAAAGCAAACTGCGGGCTTGTTTGGGGGACGGGGTTCTCGGTCGGCGTCGCGTCTGACAGTTATTGAGGACAAGCCACAGAGAATCGAAACCCCACTTCAATAGAGGGTTGCTTTGAAAGGCGCAGGAAGCGTGGCACCTTAGAGACTCGGTATTTTACAAGCTGTTGAATTCCGGAAATACTCACCCAATAGGCATAAAATGGAAATCAATGGACAAAAGGGAGAAGTGCTTTGTTCATTCTTCATAAAAATGACGTCTTCGAGCATTGCAGGAAAAAAGGTTTCACACTATCGGACACTGGTTGTCAAAACCACCAAACTTTTGTCCAGCCTTACCTGTTTCTCTTCGGTCAGTAAAAGGCACATTGTTTGACTCTCAGAATTGAAGTCTATATTTATGAGAAGGCTAAATAAGCACTGAACGACTGCTGCAACATATATGCTTAAAATTGACGAGAAAATGAAAGAGTTAAGAAAGGGATCATAAATGGTAAACCGCGATCCGGGAGACCAGCGGCCAGTGAAGTTATGTAAAAATGTTACAAAGGATCGGAAAATTAGGTTTAAAGGTGTCACAACTGAGGTCAGTGGATATGTAACATAAATGCCAGGAAGACGTTCGCAAATCAGGTTAGGGTAAGTGCGCTTCCCGTAGTGCCTTACAACCGACGGACAGAGTGGAAATGCCAAATACGGCAGTCTGGATGGTTCAATCCTTTTTTAGACAACCTAATGCTAAAAGGACCAGAAACGAGGACAACCCCAATCACTCAGTAACTGGCCCACTGTAAAGTGCGTACTATGGCTGTTAGTAGGACCCGCTTGTCTGAACAGGCACAACGAAAGGGGATGGGTGCCAGATGCATTTTCTTCTGGGGTGGGTGTCCAAACAGAGAGCGATGATATGTCAGAGTGAATTTCGTCATCAATAAAGACGTCGTAGGACTGAGGCATAGACTACCATATATCGTCTCACGCCTCTGCAGTTTTCAATCCGCAGATAGCAAGTTATATCAGTCAGTAGTGATTATGCTCCTAACCTGGCAATCGCTGAAGACGCAGAAGAAAGTTCAACCAAGTCATGCATGTCTTCCTTTGTTCCATGTCGAAGGCGGGAAATTTCGGTGATTTCAACGCCCACACCTGGGAGGGAGTGTTATGCCATCACAGGATCGGCAGCTGCTGCAGCAGTGACCTTCTCCTCCTGCAGGTCCGCATGGGAGACAGCCTTGACCTGACCAACTCATTCTTCGGTTTCTCGATCCGAGGGATGATGATGTGGATCAACTATTACTTGCGTCACTGACGGCTGCTGGACTAGGCTCCCGTCCGGAAGGATAACCAGCGTAATGTGCTAGCGACCAAGACCATATGTGGTGCCAGACCTTCCCCACCTGCGCCCGACATCACCTCCGCTATTGTTGACTCCGTCTGGATACCCGGCACAGACGGGTGAGGGAAGAGAGAGAGAGTGCGGTAGTTGCATCGCAAGTCTAATATCACTTAAAACTAACCCACGCACAAGCCGCCGTCCCTACACCACCATATTGTGGAATTTACAGTGGTCCTCATCGAAATCGTCGATCGAACTGTCAAGGTGTAGTCAACTGCTGGACGAACCACTACCTTGTCGTTTGTGGGATGAGGCTGCAACTGCAATTCCACAGACGTCCGCAAACTGAGAAAATACTAGGTAGCTTAAATACTGTTTTATCGGATAAGATTGAATACCACTTGCATTTTAGCAAACGCCTGTCACTCAGAATGGCGCAACTTTAGGTTCTAGAAGAAAATAATGCCATTGAGACGCAATGGAAAGAATCGTAGAATGCCATTCAGGCCACCACTATAGTAAACCTTAATCAGGAAAATGCCCAGCATTAGAGCTGGTTGGCGGTAACTAAGAGGAAATATCAAACCTACGCTTTGAGGTCAACCAGCCACACATCACCTATTTCAACTGGGTAACTGACGTTAATTAAGCCTTTGTATTCAGATGCCGATTTGCAGTGCATCAGACACTGGAATGCTTATAAATTTAACAAAACCCGAGTGTGGGTCTGAATGGCATCAAATGGATTTAAAAGCATGAACTTGTGGGTTGTCTTCATGAAGAAGCAAGCATAGTGTAAAATTTAAGAGAGTACATGACGAAACGGGCAGTGCTGCTATCGTAAACGTGGGGCAGGGGAAATTTACAAGTTTTTCCGGATTGACCTAGCATTTTAATTTAAATAAAATCCATACTTCTGATGAAGAAGGACTTAGCTATGGGGCTACAGGTAGCTCCATCTTATTCAAAAAAGACACCGGGTTGCCTGCCTGTCTCCCGTTTCGGAAGGACGTCCGGATTCAATAAATGGAAGTCGTTGATTATTTACACAAGAATGAACAGCCCACCTATGCTGATTAGAACGACTGAATGACATAGCATTTTTGTAGGATATGGCCACAGATCTGGGATTTAGGAGTACAACTGCATTCAAAATGGTTTATGTTGCCTTTGAACAACATTAATACACACACTCACTTGGATTGTCCCCAGAACATTCGATTTCAATTTCCTCGTCTCAATACCACACTCTTGGCACGTCCGATGGACATGGAAATCATACATACCCGAACATTACATCCTTAAAGTGATTGGAGACAACCGGTTGGCATATTTTTCAACTGCTAATAAACAATCAGTATATGCTTCGAAATTTGGCGAGAAATAAGTAAAAGAACAATCCATGAGGGCTTTGATCATTACGGTTGTTAGGAGCCGGGTTTCGAGATGCCCGATAGACCAATACGGAATTTAAATCAGGGGTTAAACTGAAACACACCGGCAAGTATACAGGGTTTGTTTCATTGATAAGAGTTTACAGATCATGGCAAACATGACTTTTGTGAAGAGGGAATCTCTGAGTAGCCTTTAGAATATCGCCCAGGGTTATCAGCAGATCAGATATATATATATATATATATATATATATATATATATATATATATATATATATATATATATATATTGATAATGTGACACAGACAAAGACAAGGGAGACTGGAATGGCCATTTCTGGCTTATTAGCCGTCATCAGCCAGTCATACCCAATCCCAAGTGTGGCACACCTGGGATTCGAACCCGCGACCTTTGGTATTTGAGTCGAACGCTCTACCATTGAGCCACGGGCTCGTTGTTTTGTCGGTTGTGATCGGAAATATGATGATTGTGTGGGGCTCACCGATCTGCTTAAGGAACATGCATGTTCCGTTGTGCCCTGGAGCTCAGACTAGAACCCTGGCAGGCGGTCGCATAGCGACATGTAGCATATGATGGAATGGAACCGACAAAGACAAGGGAGACCGAAATGGCCATTTCTGGCTTATTAGCCGTCATCAGACAATCATACCCAATCCCAAGTGTTTCACACCTGGGATTCGAACCCACGACCTTTGGTATTTGAGTCGAACACTCTACCATTGAGCCACAGGCTCGTTGTTTTGTCGGTTGTGATCGGGAATATGATGATAGTGTGGGGCTCACCGATATGCTTAAGGAACATGCATGTTCCGTTGTGCCCTAGAACTCAGACTAGGGTACTCACAAGCAGTCGCATATATATTTATATATATATATATATATATATATATATATATATATATATATATATATATATATATATATATATGGCAAATATATTATACAGTACTTCCGACATAGTTACTAGCTAAAAGCCCAGACGTGTTTTGCCGATGTTTCTGCTGCTTTGTGACACAGCAACGAGGGTTTCGTCTCCTCAGGTGGTCCCCCAGCGTTCTCTATGCGATTTCTGGTACATGGACTCCAGAGAATAATCGCGGAAATAATTTCTGAAATTATTAAGTGCAGGAAATTGAGTCCGGTTATTTGGACATGGTCGCTGGTTCGAATCCCAGGTGTGCCACACTTGGGATTGGATATGACTGGCTGATGACGGCTAATAAGCCAGAAATGGCCATTTCGGTCTCCCTTGTCTTTGTCGGTTCCACATTATCAACAAAAGCTACATGTTGCTATGCGACCGCCTGTGAGGGCTCTAGTCTGAGCTCCATGGCACAACGGAACGTACATGTTCCTTAAGCAGATCAGTGAGCCCCACACTATCATCATATTTCCGATCACAACCGAAAAAACAACGAGCCCCTGACACAATGGTAGAGCGTTTGACTCAAATACCGAAGGTCGTGGGTTCGAATCCCAGGTGTGCCACACTTGCGATTGGGTATGACTGGCTGATGACGGCTAATAAGCCAGAAATGGCCATTCCGGTCTCCCTTGTCTTTGTCGGTTCCATTCCATCATATGCTACATGTCGCTATGCGATCGCCTATGAGGGCTCTAGTCTGAGCTCCAGGGCAAAACGGAACATGCATGTTCCTTAAGTGGCTTATTAGCCGTCATCAGCCAGTCATACCCAATCCCAAAGTGTAGCACACCTGGGATTCGAACCCGCGACCTTTGGTATTTGAGTCGAACGCTCTACCATTTGAGCCACGGGCTCGTTGTTTTGTCGGTTGTGATCGGGAATAGTGATGATAGTGTGGGGCTCACCGATCTGCTTTAAGGAACATGCATGTTCCGTTGTGCCCTGGAGCTCAGACTAGAGCCCTCGCAGGCCGGTCGCATAGCGACGTGTAGCATATGATGGAATTGAACCGACAAAGACAAAGGGAGACCGGAATGGCCATTTCTGGCTTATTAGCCGTCATCAGCCAGTGCATATCTCAATCCCAGAGTGTACACCTGGGATTCGAACCCGCGACCTTTGGTATTTGAGTCGAACGCTCTACCATTTGAGCCACGGGCTCGTTGTTTTGTCGGTTGTGATCGGGGAATATGATGATAGTGTGGCTCACCGATCTGCTTTAAGCGAACATGCATGTTCCGTTGCGCCCTGGAGCTCAGACTACCAGAGCCCTCGCAGATCTTCGGTCGCGTAGCGACGTGTAACTCTATCATATGCTACACGTCGCTATGCGACCGCCTGCGAGGGCTCTAGTCTGAGCTCCAGGGCACAACGGAACATGCATGTTCCTTAAGCAGATCGGTGAGCCCCACACTATCATCATATTCCCGATCACAACCGACAAAACAACGAGCCCTTGGCTCAAATGGTAGAGCGTTCGACTCAAATACCAAAGGTCGCGGGTTCGAATCCCAGGTGTGCCACACTTGGGATTGGGTATGACTGGCTGATGACGGCTAATAAGCCAGAAATGGCCATTTCGGTCTCCCTTGTCTTTGTCGGTTCCATTCCATTAAATGCTACACGTGGCTATGCGACCGCCTGTGAGGGCTCTAGTCTGAGCTCCAGGGCACAACGGAACATGCATGTTCTTAAGCAGATCGGTGAGCCCCACACTATCATCATATTCCCGATCACAACGGCCAAAACAACGAGCCCGAGGCTCAAAATGGTAGAGCGTTAAACTCAAATACCAAAGGTCGCGGGTTCGAATCCCAGGTGTGCCACACTTGGGATTGGGTATGACTGGCTGATGACGGCTAATAAGCCGAAATGGCCATTCCGGTCTCCCTTGTCTTTGTCGGTTCCATTCCATCATATGCTACATGTCGCTATGCGACCGACTGTGAGGGCTCTAGTCTGAGCTCCAGTGCACAATGGAACATGCATGTTCCTTTAGCAGATCGGTGAGCCCCACACTATCATCATATTTCCGATCACAACCGACAAAACAATGAGCCCGTGGCTCAATGGTTGAGCGCTCGACTCAAATACCAAAGGTCGGGGTTCGAATCCCAGGTGTGCCACACTTGGGATTGGGTATGACTGGCTGATGACGGCTAATAAGCCAGAAATGGCCATTCCGGTCTCCCTTGTCTTTGTCGGTTCCATTCCATCATATGCTACATGTCGCTATGCGACCGTCTGCGAGGGCTCTAGTCTGAGCTCCAGGGTTCAACGGAACATGCATGTTCCTTAAGCAGATCGGTGAGCCCCACACTATCATCATAT